>JAJOOO010001201.1:0-26392 GCA_029582685.1 Solanum piurae | reverse complement strand
TTGAGGAATTCAACAACAAACGTCATTTTTGACAAGAGCTCTAGGGTTAACACTTAATTTTTAATTTCTGCTGATTTTAAGATGTTGACAGATCTGTTCAGATTTGTCCAGGTATGATTTTCTAAACATTTTGTTATGCACTTTTATGTTCTTGTTCTTGTTCTCTCCATGAATTTTCTTTGAGATATGAAGTTTGCCATTGTTCTGGGTAAATTCCTTTATGAGTTATGCTTAAGCTTGTCCCAATAGTTCAAATGTTAATATTGCTCCTTTCTGTTGAATATGACTTGCTATTATATGAGATAATATTAGTGAGGAGTTGGCCGATTTCGGTTAATAATGTGGTACCTTGATTTCTTCTGATTATGCTAATCTGTTAATATTTTCTTGCATATAATTGACTACTTAAAATACTCAATAACTCTTTCTGATTCTTGAACCATGATTTTTGTCTTGCTTTAAGGCAATACAATTTGTTTAAATTGATTTGATTGTTTGCTTGATTCATTAAATTGATACTATTGCCATAATTGCCTCTTGACACATCTTTGACTTGTCTAAATGGTAAAATTATGAAATCTGTATTGTTTGAGCTGTAAAAATTCACGTCCGTTTGTGATGTGTGATTCTAAATGGAAACTTTGTTAATTGACTCTCTTCCCCTTAGTTTAAATTAGGGCAGACTCTTACATGTTTTAGTTTATGGTAAACTTTTTTTTTAATTGATAAAAAGGGAATTTGGCTGATTTGTTTTACCTTATTTTAAAAAAAAATCAAGCAGATTTTGTATTTGGTTATAATTGGTAAAAATACCGTAAAATAAGTTTTGTCCTCCTTCTTAACAAGGAAAATGTCTTTTATTGATCTCGTTAATTATTTATCCCTTCCCTTTTGTGGTGCCCATACTCCCTATATAAATTAGACCTTCTCTCACTCTAACGCACTCTTACACACTTTAACAATAGTAAAAAAATACTCTCTGCTCTAAAAAATAATTTACGGTGAATTCTAAGGAGTACTTATCCACTTTGTTTTGTTGTGTACGGGTCTATGTGAATTAAGTTCGTCTGCATTGCTGATAACTATATTCTGCATAATCGGTTAGTTCTACTTCACTAGTTTATTTTCATCTTTGCATATGTTATTTTGAATATTGTGTATGAATAAATAAAAGGGAGGCATCCGGGTTAGTTCACTTCACCTCTCTCTTCTATGTGATATATTTTGTGTGGTTTGTTTAAATGGTTGGGTCTACATGCATGTGAATAATACTTTATTATGCATATTTTCTTTTACATGTATCTGGTCGTATGTCTCTTTTGCTTTAGCAGGATCTTGATTTTAAAGTTCAAGATATGGAGAGTTGCCCTGGGAGGGAAATAATAGACGAATTGATTCGGTTTAATTTATGTTTTTTATATTATTCAATCTCTATTTATGTTTTGTAATAATTTGTAAACTCTAACTCTCTCTAACATTATATGAAATAATTTGGGGGATCGTTTAAAAGGGGGAGGGGACTTACGTGCTACTTGTTATATTATCGCAACTTGTTGTTAGAAAGCATGCATATAGGAGTGTGATTTAAATGCTTGTTCGTTCCTCGCTCTAAAATAAAGTAACCTTGTTGATAGTGTTATTTGCTTTTAAATGTTGTTTAAATTGTAAACTCGTTATCATTGGCCGCTTGTTCTTAATATTAACTAATTACATATTAAAATAAATCAATAAATCAATAAATCCTTGTAACACCTAGAGCTGTCAAAATGGGCTGGCCCAATCCAACCCTAACGGGCTAGAGAGTTAAATGGGTTGGGACGGGCTGGCCCTTTTAATTAAAGGGCCAATAAAATAGCAGCCCAACCCATTCCTAAGAGGGCCATGGGTTGGCCCTTCAACCAAATAACGGACAACATTTTCCTCCTAGAAAGGATACAAACATTGATGTCCGATGGACACGACAACAATACATACATAAATTCATTCATGAATTACACATACTTTAGTGAATATTTACAAAACAAATACATAATAGCCAAGATGCAACATTCATAAGATTCATCCGAGCAAAAAACCATTACATGATCATTATTTTCATAAACAAGACAATAAAGGAGAAGTGAAAAATTAGGCATAAAAACAAAAGTAAAAGAGGTCAAAGATTCATAGTTATAATGGAGTAAAGAACTTGGGCTAATAAGAAAATTTAGTGGGCTAATGACTCTAAAATGTAAAAGATATGTAAAAAATATAGTCTTGATTTTATATTGATATTTTAAAAATATTTATTGACAAAATCTTATAAAGTAAAACACTACTTAATATATATATATAATAAATATTTTTAAAATTCATTGCCCGCGGGCTGGCCTCTGAAGCTTGCGGGTTGGGCCTACGATGCCAGCGGGCCAGGCTCATTTTGACGGCTCTAGTAACACCCTTAGCATAATATTAATATTTTAAAATGTTTGACTATTACATGTTTACCTATTTGATGTGTTTAGTAAATCATATCTCTCTCTTCTAAACATATGAAAAGTGATAAAATGAATAAATATATTTTGTTCAATAATTTATCTCATATTAGAAATAACATAGATATCATGCTCATAGGACATAATTAATAAAGTCAAGGTTAATTAATTATTTTACTTCCAGCATGTTTTAATAACTTAAGCTTGTTAGTTTATTAATCAATTTCTACTTAATCTTAAATTGCTAATAAAATTACAGCATGCTAATCATTTAGAAACCATGCCTATAGGTTTTTCGGAATAATGTTATAATTTTCAGCATGTTTGTACTTAGAAACTATGCCTATAGGTTGTAGATTTGATTTTATTTATTTAGAGTATCATGCCTATAGGTGCTAAGCAATATTTTAACTTTTCAATCACCTAGAAATCATGTTCACAGGTATTATTAATTAATTGTCAGCATGCTAACGACTGAAATGATATAACGTAGTTTGTCACTGTTTCCAGCATGTTAAATAGTTATAATGTTTTGTTATGATTTTTCTGCCACTAAAACAAATGCTGTAACAAATCAGCCCCTGCATATTTTAATCTGTCCCATTTAGCTAAAACCAATTAAATCAACTCTGCTTTAATATTATGCCTGTAATATGGTTGTAAATCATTTTATGCATCTGCTACTTGCTGCTCTAATTCAAATCTGGCTTAAATATTAACTTCTGCACTAACAAACTGTTTTGCTAAAAATTAAATAAATTAACGGTTCACTTTCAGTATGTTAATTAAAAAATAATATAATTTGTTCAAAAAAATCTGCATCTGTAGATTTTTCTAAAATCAGTTAATAAGCTACTTTTTGAATGTATGTCATAATTTTCTGCCCTCTAAATTGAATAATGATTGTTATAATTTCGTATGCACACACTTAGCATGCGACCTTTTCACTCTATTTGTGTTTGCCAGCATGTTTAATTAAAATTTAGAGACCAATATGAGATTTATGTGCTAAATGCTCATCTTATTTGTTTGACTTGGTGTCTAGGGGGCCTATTTAGAAGCATATATTTTATTTTAGTCTAAATCTATCCTAATAGTAGTCCAATGCCTCTTGGACATTAAGCGGGGGCGCTAGGCACCTTTTAGGACCAAATGCATATGGAAGGTGGGGTAGGGGTAGTTAGGCCCTACGGAGATGACGACATTGCCTCGAGCCATAAACGAGAAATATTTGTTTTTGTCTGTCCCTATATAGAAGCCGAGCGCTGATCCGTAAAGTGTGTCGTTTTCCATGGTCTCCCTTCCCTTTTTTCCCTTTTCCCTTTTATGTGTTGTAATTATATTTATTTGGGGTAGTTTAATAAATAAATAAAATTTGTTCTTGACTAATTAATTGTGTAATTTCTGTCTTCTCGCTTATCTCTTAATCAATATTTAATGTTTATTTATTGTTATCACCTAGCTAGCATTTTAACTAAATAAATAATAAAATGAGTGACCTTTATTGCTATTTGTAATCCCCACATAAATTGCATGAGATACGGTCGGGACCCACATTTGTGGACCTCGAGGGATGCCTAACACCTTCCCCTCGAGGTAATTTGAACCCTTACTCGATCTATGGTTCGTTGACCCTTAGTTAGATTAGTTAGGTTAGATAGGTGCCCTAACGCGCCTTAATTCGTTAGGTGGCGACTCTTCAATCCAACCAAAACTCAAAAGAGTTGTTAGGTCGAAACTCGTTTTTTGCTGAAAAAATGGGGTGTGACACATATCAGACAGGCTTTTCATTTAAAATACCTTGTAACACCCAAGTTCACTTCAAGCTCTTAAGGAAACCCTTGAAACCCAAGGGGACTGAAAGTAGGCACCACATCGGTGTTCCTAACCAATATAAAACTGCTGGTGTTATTTACTTACTGCTATTACAATCCACGTTTATCTGTGTTTCTAACGTGCAGGTGAGTCGACTGACCAATATAGGAAGTCGACTAGAGAATTTTTAATTCACCCCCCCCACCCCTCTTCACTTTCATAAATGTCCGAAAGATATTTAAAAAAATACATAAAAAATACAAAAACACCTCAAAAAAATTTCTACTTGCACCAATGACTTTAGAATATCGAAATGAAAAATATCAAAATTTTACCTCTTTCCGTAACTGTTCAAAAAATCATTATTTTTCTTCGTAAATGTCCGTAAAATATAAAATAATCAAGAAAAATACGTAAAAATAAATACAAAAAACACCTCAAATTTTTTTGACTTGCACCAATGACTCTAGAATATAAAAATGAACAAAATATCCAAATTTAACTTCTTTTTGTAACTGTCCAAAATATTTTTATTTTTCTTCTTAAATGTCCAATAAATATAAAAAATACAAAAAAAACACCCCAAAAATATTTCGACTTGCACCAATGACTTTATAATATCGAAACGAAAAAAATATCTAAATATTACTTCTTTTCGTAATTGTCCAAAAAAAATTAATTTTTCTTCATAAATGCCTGTAAAATATAAAAATCAAGAAAAATACAAAAAACACCTTAAAATTTTTTGACTTGCACCAATGACTTTGGGATATCGAAAGGAAAAAGTATCCAAATTTTACTTCTTTTCCTAACTGTTCGAAATATTTTTATTTTTATTCGTAAATGTCCAAAATATATAAAAATCAAGAAAAATGCATAAAAATACAAAAAACACTTCAATTTTTTTTTGACTTTCATTAATGACTTTAGAAAATCAAAACGAAAAAATATCAAAATTTTACTTCTTTTCATAATTGTCCGAATTATTTTTGTTTTTCTTCATAAATGTCCATAAAATATAAAATTCAAGAAAAATATATAAAAAAAATATACAAAAACACCTCAAAATAATTTCGACTTGCACCAATGAATTTAGAATATCGAAACGATAAAAATATCAAAATTTTACTTCTTTTCATAACTGTCCGAATTTTTTTATTTTTCTTCGTAAATGTCCAAAAAATATAAAAATCAAGTAAAATACATAAAAAATACAAAAAAAATACCTCAAAAATATTTCGACTTGTACCATGACTTTAGAATATCGAAACTAAGAAAAATATCAGAATTTTACTTTTTTCGAACTGTCCATTTTTTTTTCTTCGCAAATGTCCGAAAAATCTAAAAATCAAGAAAAATACATCAAAATACAAAAAAATACCTTAAAAATATTTCGACGTGCACCAATAATTTTATAATATCCCAACAATAAAAATATCAAAAATTTACTTCTTTTCGGAGATGTCCGATTTTATTTTTTTTCTTCGTAAATGTCCTTAAAATATAAAAATCAAAATGAAGACATAAAAAAAATACATCAAAATACAAAAAATACCTTCAAAATATTTTGACTTGCACCAATGACTTTATAATATCCCAACGATAAAAATTTCAAAATTCTACTTCTTTTCGTAAATGCCCGTAAAATATAAAATCAAGAAAAATACATAAAATATACAAAAAACTACTCAAATTTGTTTTACTTGCACTAATGACTTTAGAAAATCGAAATAAAAAAAAATTAAAATGTTTCTTCTTTTCGTAATTATCCGAATTTTTTTTATTTTTCTTCGTAAATGTCCGAAAATTATTAAATCAAGAAAAATATAAAAAAAGAATACAAAAAACACCTCAAATTTTTTTTGACTTGCACCAATGACTTTAGAATATCGAAACAAAAAATATCAAAATTTCACTTCTTTTCGTAACTGTCCGGATTGTTTTATTTTTCTTCGTAAATGTCCGGAAAATCTAAAAATCAAGAAAAATACATCAAAATACAAAAAATACCTTAAAAATATTTCGACTTGCACCAATGACTTTATAATATCCCAACGATAAAAATATCAAAATTCTACTTCTTTTCGTAACTGTCCGATTTATTTATTTTTTTACTTTGTAAATGTCCTTAAAATATAAAAATCAAGATAAAGACATAAAGAAAAAAATACAAAAAACACCTTAAAAAAATTTCGACCTGCACCAATTACTTTAGAATATCGAAACGAAAAGAATATCAAAATTTTACTTCTTTTCGTAACTATCCAATTTTTTATTATTTTTCTTCGTAAATGTCCGAAAAATATAAAAATCAAGAAAAACACAAAAAATTCGACTTAAACCAATGACTTTAGAATATCGAAACGAAAAAAATATCAAAATTTTACTTCTTTTTGTAACTGTCCGATTTTTTTTTATTTTTCGTAGTAAATGTTCGAAAAATATAAAAATCATGAAAAATACATAAAAAAAAATACAAAAAATACTTTAAAAATATTTCGACTTGTACCAATGACTTTAGAATATCAAAACGAAAAAAATATCAAAATTTTACTTCTTTTCGTAACTGTCCGAAAAAGTTTTATTTTTCTTCGTAAATGTCTGTAAAATAGAAAAATCAAGAAATATACACTAAAAAAAAATGCAAAAAACACCTCAAATAAATTTCTACTTGCACCAATGACTTTAGAATATCGAAACGAAAAAAATATCAAAATTTTACTTCTTTTCGTAAATGTCTAAAAAAAATTAATTTTTTCTTCGTATGTCCGTAAAATATAAAAATCAAGAAAAATACATAAAATTACTTTTACGAAATCATTCTGTAGAATTATTTTGTGCAAATGTTTAATGTTGCAATTACTTTATTATCAATTTCACCCTTGAGTATACGTGTGGATATTAAATTTAAATTGTAAGCATGGGGACATCTCTTATTATCTTAAAAAAAATTGACCTAAATAGTATTCCTCTCTTTTAAGCTGCTTATCTAATAATGATTAAGTTATGTCTAGGAATAAACTATGTTTTGTTCTCCACTTTATGTAAAAGCACGTTGATTGATTGTTAAACAATTTAATTTTGTTTCACACAAATTATGCCTTTAATTATTTTTTAATTTTCACTTTTCTTAATCGTGCAAAGCGCGGACAAATATATTAGTATTAATATATGTATATAAAGCTGAATAATAAAAAAGTGAGGTGGCATGTCTCATTGGACAAAATCACTATTTATCTTTTTTCTTATAATTTTGAATTTTTTAAATTAAAAAACTAATAAAAAAATATAAAAATTATATAAAATAGCAAATTATTAATTCAAATTAATGCTATAACCATAGTTTGATTTAATTGTAACCCGTAGCAAACAATTGTCATTTGCCTCTCCCCAGCGAATCTCGCTCACCACTCTCCAGATCTCCCTCGTCTCTCTCACTTTATACAAACTCAAATGTATAAATTGCTTTTGTGTTTGTATAAAGCGAGAGAAAATTGTATATACAAATACATATATTTTCACCTTATACACTTATAATTATACAAATACAGATCTTCCCCTACCAATTCTCTTTTGCCTTTCTCTCTTTCTCACTTTATACAAACACCAATTATACAAATTACAATGTATAATTTGTGTTGTATAAAGCGAGAGAGAGAGAGAGATATTAGATATACAAATGTTTTATTTCGATTCAATTGTATACAAATTCAAATTTTATGCAGATATACAAACGAGAGGCGGTCAGCGATTTATACAAATGAGAGGCTGCCAACGATTTATACAAATGAGAGGCTGCCATCGATTTATACAAATCTGATGCTCCATAGCAAACATAAAATTTGCTACGGAGCGCAATTATACTATTTTTATGTTTGTTAAACCTAAAATTTACTCATTTTTTAATGACTATAACTTTTCTCATTGTTGTCATTTATTTCCTTTCCTATTTTCTTACAAATCATTAATTATAGAGATGATGGACATTTCAATTTTTTCCTTCAAAATTTCTATGGTTACAGATTTTTATAAAAAAAAAACATCCATTTCTTGCGGAAAAAATCCTTTTGGCCAGAATAATATTTTACTAATGTTATTTTATCTTTTTAATTTTAATGTATTTTAATTAAGAAATGGAAAAAAATTTAGTTTATTTTAAAATTTAAAAAAATATTATACACTTTTTAAAATTCTGGCCAAATTTTCTAGCCATTTAGCATTACCCTTTCTTGCAACTCCTTAATTATAGAGATAATGGAATATTTAAAAAATAAAATTAATCCTATTAGAAACTCAAAAGTTTTTATCACAATTTGTAACATATAAAAAGAGATTTAGAGTAAATTGAATCAACATTGACTGAAGACCCAAAAAAAGAGATAAGAACACACTGAAGGTGAATCTTGTATCAATATGTTAGGCAATAATAGAAAATACGCTATTATTTTATGTTATTTTTCATTTTGACTTTTATTACTTTAGCTGCTATACCCCTATTATGGTATAACTTTTCATTTCTTTTAATTACTTTCTTATAATATCAACATAAAATATAGGAAAACATAGAAGTGGTAAACTTATAATCAAGAACAAAATAGTATGGTTTAACAATTTATTTTAATTTTTTTGATCTTTCACTCAGTGTACAGTACCCAATTGAAGTTTGACTAAATTCAAATTCACACCGAAAAGTTCCATATTGGGGGTAAAGCGCTTCCTAAAAAAGACGACTTCATATCCAACATTTCGATAATTGATTAGTAGACATTGTACTCTTCTTTTAATTAGAGTTTATATATTTTTGGTCAAAATTTGGATCAAGAAATAACATTTCCATGTCCCGTTTTAGGTACAAAATGTAAGCAAAAGTGTATCCTTGATGAACAAGCCAAAAACCTTTCTTTTAAGTTTTAAGTAAGAATATAAGAGAAATTAAAAAACTCTTTTTTCCTTATTTTCGAAGTTCTTTATCTAAGTGAAACTTTTATTTTATTTATATTCTTGATTTTATTTTGAGATTATTAAAAGGTAAAAAATATTAGAGCATTTAAGACACATTGATCTTTTTATTTTATTTTATTCTAACTTTTTAATAAGTCATCATTTCTTATCTTGTGGAATTAATTTTTATTTATTATTTTTTTATTACAAAATTGAAATTGCACTTAAATTTGTGATAATTTCTAAGTTCTTTGATTACTGGATGTTAATACAAACTCATATTTCAAAATTTAATTCTTATGAAAGTATTCTTATTTTTATTTAAATTCATTTATAGAATTCAATTTGTATGTACACACATGAAAAATAATTAATCCCCTTCTATCTAAACTAAATCTACAATAACAAAAAGAATATTTCAATAATTAACTTATGTTATTTATGCAGAGTATAAAGCATGAAAAATATATAAGCTAATTTAAGAATAGGTTAATTGAGTAAATTAAAAGACGTTATATATGTGATGTGAATTATTTGATAGAATATTCTCCGAGGGATGTAACATATGATCTAATTTCTCAATTTTAAAAATTGAATTTACATACTCAACAACTTTCTCTTTTATTAGGTATAATATGCATTTTGTAAGTGCTCTTTTTTGTTGTTTGGTTTTAGCTTTGGGAGTATGTTTTAAAAATTTGTAAGTAGTAAATCGCTATACCCTAAATTAGTTACTTTAAATTCTTCGTCCATTCTCTCCTTCTCTTACATACAAATCATTTTAAGCAATTTGTAAATCTATTAACTTCAAAAGACATATTTTTAAATTTTAATTAATTTTATCAAGTACAATTAATAACAAGATGCACAAATGATAACTTTTTTTTATTGATATCCTGATAATTAAAATTTGAATAACATATAGTTATTTATAAGAAATAAAAAAATCAATTGATTAATAAAAACATAATTAACTTGTAATAGGTTAATTAACTCATTCATAGAAGTTTGAAACTTGTGGGATGTTTGAAGTATAAAAATCGTACTATAAAAATTGGAAGTCACTTCAAATTTTCATATTAATTTTGGAAGTAGAATCATGAAATATTTTTATCTAAATTAAATCTATATGGTTATCATTTCTTAAATTTAGTGAAGTTAAAATTATTTACCAAAGTAATTAATAGCATTTATTACTATTAATACCAATAAATACTATTTTTGTGCTTGCATTGAATTCTTTTTTTCTCATAAATTTGTTTAATTTGTATTTTTAAAAATGAGATAAAAAGACAATAAAAAAATGACAAAAAGAGAAATATTAATGCCGGTGAGTTCACCTCTTCTATTTCTAGCTATACTATTATATAAAGATTTTATAGAAATCAAGTTTTAGGTGATGAAATTTTAGAGGAAATTATTAAATAATTAAAATGTTAAATAAAATGAATGAAATATATTTTCAATTTTCACATGTAGAAATTATTTTGTAAATTTAGTGAGATCTCTCGTAACCGCGCGAGCGCGGCCTAGTTATATTGATAAGGTTAGGTTGGTCGATATTGTTGAGTACACATATTTTTCGTACTCACTGTATTTACACCTTTTACGGGCAGGTTTTGTTCTAAGTAGCTATAGTAATTAGTAGGTGAGTTGTAGTTTGTTGGATCTTTATTGGAGTGTTTAAGGTAACTTCTTGATTGATTCCGCGGCACCAAACTCCTTTCTATCTTTTATTTATATTTTTTTCGACGGTTATTGTATTACTCCAATACTTGTAGTGGTATTCTAGAAGATCTTAAATTTGTTACACCATATTTTGAAATTGTAATTACTATTATTACTTAACATCTTCAAAGTTCAGATGGGGTGAATGGGAAGGATGAATTAAGGGGAAGGTGTGGGTGCTCCAATGCCTTCAAAGGTGTGATCGCACACACGCCTTACAATAAAATTGTTAACATGTCGTCAACTTTCTATTGTTAGGTGTGGTGCACCCAACACCTTTACCCATTTTGATTTCTTCTAATTTTGTTATCTTTTTGGAAATTTTGATTAAAAATATGCAACTTTAGGCTTCAGAGTCTCAAAACCACACATATTTTTAAACAAAAAAGTGAATTGTTTACCGCTATACAATATACAAGATGAGTCCAAGTGAAATAATTTTCGAATGTAGATAATACATATAAAAAAAAAACCTATTAGATCATAGTAGTAAAGTATTTCTTTTATGCTTTTCTTTTTCACTCCACAAATGCTCTACACCATGCTTAGGGGAACCATGACATTAATAACTCATTTCATTTGCGAAACAAAGCAATACCAATATGACAATATTAGGGGTGTCAAAATGGACGGGTTGGATTGAAATTGAAGATATTAAAATGAATTGAAATAAAAATTAGGTTGGGTTTTGACCTACCCAAGTTACTTTGGGCTCAAATGGGCTTAAAAACAAGTTGAGTCTTGACCCCTCCCCCCAATTTGACCTGCTTAATTTCAATAATTTTAATATATTGTTATTTAAGTTTTATAGCCACAATTTGAATTTCAACCCAAGATTTTTTTTATAAAAAAAGTAACAAATTGATAGATAAGTTATAAAATATATAGAATAGATAGTAATTCATACCTTCAATATATGAACATACATTACATCAATGCAAATAAAAATCTTTAAAATGGATTGAAATTAGAGATGAAATTGGACTCAATTGAGGATTCTCTTAAAATGGATTAACACTTGAATGTGTTAAGATTGAACCCAATTCAAATTATTTTAAGCCCAACCCTTAAAATTCTGAGCGAGTTTCGCAGGTTACCTATAGTTGGGCTCATTTTTGACATCCCTAAGCAATATCATGACCTTAACACATGCTATTCAACATGCAAAGTGAACAAATCATGTGTAGGTAAACCACCCCACCCCCACAAATTCAAAGACTTTATTAACCAGTACTATTGTCTGTCTGCAAAAGTTTAGTTTAATCAAATGGTATGTACTCTTTCAATGTTGCAGTCAATACCAGAATTTCAACTCAGGCATTAGTTAGTTTGTGTCCACCAGATGACCACTTATACAGGCTAAAGAGAATAACATAATCATATTTTCTTGGAATCAATAGCATAAAGCTTCTTGAGTGCTCATGATGAGACTTTTGGGTCAAAATTTTCAAATCTACAGGGTTGTATTCATTCAACAATGCCCTCACATTAAACATTCATTAGTAACTTTGACAAAAAGATATTAGCACAACTATTGACTTTGATATGATTGATTTAATTTATAAAATCAACCAGCCACTGATTTTGATTTCTCACAAGTACAAGGAGGGATACAAATAGACAATTCGCGCCAAAGGGGAAATCTAATACAATGATACAAAGGTAAGCACCATATAGAGTTACAAGTTTACAGCTACAAAATTTAGAAAGGGAAAAAAAAAACAGAGAGTATCTTTCTTCCTAGTTGCTCAAAAGCTTGCTGCTTATTGTTAACTTTTTTATTGGTTCATATAAAGAATGTCAATGGCCATAAATAATGCACCTATACAGAAAGTTAAGGTTTATATTTTCCCCTTTCTCTTCTCATCCAGTGCCTGCACAAAAAGTGGGGTAGAACTTAGGCATCATTTTCATGAATCTGTAGCACCACTTACAAGTCACTAAGAAAGTTAGGTTCACCTTAACCAAAAAAATTGTAAGAAAAATATCAGACATCTTTTCAATGGTAAAGTAATCAATATATCAAATTTTATTACTTCAAGCTGAATCATAAGAGTAAAATATGATCACCACTCTATAAAATCTTGGTCAGTCAGTACTCATGTTTTTATGTATGCAAGCTTTTATATAGTACTTCCTCCATCCCCTTTTACTTGTACATTATGCTAACTACTCCCTCTGTCCCTAATTACTTGTCCACTTTTGAATTGACACACCTATTAAGAAAAACAATAATTGACATAGTGAGTTTACTATTTTACCCCTATTAATTATTAAGTGGGTGAACTAAAAATTTAAGTTTTAAAAAAATTTCTACCTTTTTCAAAGTAATTAATTGAGGATATAATAGGTAAAATTTTTTTGTCTCTTCTTGATTTATCAAAATGGACAAGTAATTAGGGATAGAGGGAGTAAGAAATTTCCTGTTACTTGTCCATTTTAGTAAACCAAGAGACAACAAATTATTTTCTCAATTTTACCCTTATCTTTAAGTGACTATTTCCCAAATTTATTGGAGTACTAGTAGTCAAATTTAATTTTTCAAAGCATAGTTAATACTCCATCCGTTCACTTTTACTTGTCACTTATCCTTAAAATAGATTTTCATTTTTACTGGTCACTTTTGACATATCAAGAAAAATCAATAATTTTTTTCCATGTTTTAACCTCAACATTAAATACTTATTTTCCAAATCATTTTTTTAAGACATCATTTAATAGGGGATAGTTTGGTAAAATACTTATATCATTAATATTTTTTTAATGGGTGTGCCAAGTAAAGCCAAGTCAAACTATGACAAGTAAAAGTTAACGCAGGGAGTAAGAGTAACTTAGTAAAACAAAAATTTAATTAATCACTTTTTTAAAGGAATGCAAAATGTATACGGGGCAAGAAAAACGGAACGGAGAGAGTACAATCTAATAGAAAAAAAACACTTAAAACATACCGTACATGCTTTAGACATAATTTATCAAAGTTTGTTGAATTTTGTGACAATTTTGTCTACAAGCTTAAATTGATGAGAGATAACACTTATATTTACTTAAATGTAATGACCCGAAAGGTAATTTTTGGAAATTTTATAAAACAATTACCGTTTTACCCCTCCCGATAGTTGCCCCGAGTCATTTCTGATCAGTTTGTGAAGTTGATTTTGAAATTTGAGTAAAAGATTGTGATTTTTGGAAGTTTTGAATTTTTAAAGGATGAAGTTGTTTAAAAATGGTTTTTGGTAACAATTGGAGTTTTGAGTCTCGGAATGGAATTATGTCAATTCCATCATCCCTGAAATGTGGAATTTGATCTAGGAGAGTCGTCTATTTCAAATTTGGAATTTTTCATGGATTTGAGGTCTCAAGTTGGAAGTTGATGTGATTTTAGTCCTTTAGTTGACTTTGGTCAATATTCGAATTTTAGATGCTCGGATCGGATTTCCGATGGTTCCATTGGATTCGGAGGATGATTTTATGCCTAGGAGAGATCTTGTTGAATTTTCAGAAGTCTCAAATTTTAGGCGTTATGTGAGTTTGTTGCAACAAAGTGTATTCTCAAATTTTAGGCGTTATGACTCCTCGCCTCGCCTCGCCTTGCCTTGTCGCCAAAGGCAAAAGGCGAGCGCCTTTCATAACACTGATTGAATACAACTCCGTTCTCGAAATGGTTTTCACCAGTAGTTTCCAAATGTTTTGGGTAACACAATTTTATACTAAATTCTAGATTTACCCCTCATTTTCGAAATCAAGTTTTTGGGTCAATTTGACCCGGTTTTCCAAAGTAGATGATATGGGTGTTGGGTTCAAATTCTTATTTTGATTCCATTATTGAATAGACTTTGTTGATTTGGAGACCCAATGAAGAGCAAAGAATCAAGTTACGGAGTGATTGTTTGACTAAATTGAGGCAAGTGTACTTTTAAACCTTTGTTGAGTATGTAGAATCTTGTATTTCCTTATTATGTGTATTGGGGAATAATAGGAATTGGCTATGGGTTTGACTTGTTCATATTGAATGATCTTAATGATGATAAAAGGGGTGATAAAAAGGCAATTTGATTACATATATTGATGTGCGTTGTGTTGTTGATGATTTGATTGGTGATATTGACTCATTATTGACAATGTGTCGTGATTGTGTTGATATGAATTGTGTGTTGCTATGGACATCATCATACTCTCATGAATTGTGTGAACATGCCTCTTTTGCATTGGTCTAGAACATTGAGATGAGATCTATTGTGATGATTATGCCAAGGGGAAATGGTTCCGGCTGATATATGGACCGTGTGCATCCGACATGGGTTTCGTCTGAGTCTCAGCAGATATGTATCGTTAGGACAGACATGCATCACCTTACTTGGCATTTCATTGCACATCATTTATCATTTGTGAACTTATTATGAGTACTCCTTTGGTGACCTTGTGATTGATGAACTTGATGTTGATGTTAATGATCTGTATTGTTGAAGTGTTGCTATTGAGTTATGTGCTACGTAAATTGTGAACTATTAGGTTGGGCAGATATTTATGTAGGTTGTAGTTTCAGAGGTTTGGTTGGATAGGAGTACATGTATTCTATATTGCTTTACCTGGAGTTTAGTAGTTTTCTTGCAGCACCATGTTGTGGTACTCACTCCTTGTTCCTAAACTTGTGTAGGTTACAAGCCCTGATCACTTTGGTACTCTCTCTTCTCTTCTTGATCGAGGCTTTTTCAGTGGGGATTGTGAGGTAGCTGCTTGTCACCTCAGCGGACCCCTTTCTCCTACTTATGATTTTATTCTACTGTACAAACAATGTCATTTGAGACTTGCATTTTCTTCACCTCTATTGCAATACATTATTCCGAGGGTAGTATCATGATTAGTTGGGGGTTGTATGTGTGCTGCAACAAGCTATGTGATTTACTTGTGTATGTTGAAGCATGTTAGTGATGCCTTAGACTCTTTCCCCTTGCATTTTCATCATGTTTCCGACATTGTTTCGGACGGACTAGGTCCCTGTAGACTGGAATAGGAGACTTGAGTCTGGTAGTATGAGCCTTAGTTTAGGCGTTTGCGCAACTTTTAGCCCTGTACTATGCTTGTCTAATGAGCTTAGTAGCGTTTGGCATCGCGAGGATTAGAGATTGAGTTGTACTAGGCTGGGAGCCTTTTGTTGATACCTTTGGGTGCGCGGCATTCCACGATGACTTAGTATTGATATTGGAATCCTCTTCGAAGTCGAAACGCCTTTTTGTCACTCTTACTAGCTGGGCTGGGAGTTGACTGGACACTATGATTATTTCCGGTTCGAGGCCGGTGTGCTACGGTTCGAGGTTGTTATCCCAGTTCAAGGCTGATGTTCTACAATTGGAGGCCATTATTTCCAGCTTGAGACTGTTATTCTATGGTTCAAGGCCGTTACTTCTTTAGGATACTATCACCCTTGGGTTCGAGGCCCGGTTGACTCTTTTTAGACTTGGGATTGGGTGCTTTATCTTTATGGTCGTAGCTATTCCGTGTACCTGTCGGGCTTATGGGGTCTATTCGGGTTTTTGTTGAAACTTGCGCATGAGTGTAACTTCTGGGCTAATGGGGTTCAATTAGGTTTAGTTTAGTTGTACTTAGATTTACTTACTGCATACTCGTGTGCTTTCCTTCTTTCCCGCTTTGACCTTTGTTTGTGTCTAGATTCTATCTTCGCAGATTGTTTTTACCTTTCTTGCTTGGTCGGCCTATGATGCTACTCAGTACCTTTGTTTTGGTACTTGTGCTACACTCTGCATCTTTTCGTGATGCAGGGACTATTACCAGTTACCAACGGTGATCGTTCGTGCCGTCTTTTGTAGCTTGTGGATATAAGAGACAAGGGTGAGCACTTGGCGTCCTGGACCAATCTGCCTCTTTCTGTTCATATGTTAGCTTGTCTTTTGCCTTTGAGACGGCTTGTTGTGGTCCACTTTTGGGACTTGTATTTATCTTGTTAGACAACACTGTACTCATGACTTTCAGCTTCTGGGAGGGTATCTATTGTATTTATTGTTTTTGTTTTTTCTTCTGTTTCCGTCTTTTCTTATTATTAGTGTTATTTGTTGTGTAGTTCTATCCTTGTACCCCACTACTCGTTGTTCTAGGTATGGGTTAACTTACCTACTTGTGGGTTTATGTGTCATCATGACTCGAGGGATTGGGTCGTGACACAAAATTAGAAAAGATTAAAAAAATGACCATATTGGTCAAAAGGTGCAAATAGCACAGATTGAAGATAAACAAAGAGAAGATTGCTAGACATGATTTTGTCATGTACAACTTCTCCACTAGTATATAAATATGATACCATGGCGAGTGAAGATATTAAAAGGAGACAATGTAGACCTAAAATAAGATGAAGGAAGTCATCTTGAAAGACCTATAGTTTCTTGGAATCCATGCAGCGGAAAGCCACAACTAGAAAGATCTATACAGGTGATACCAATTAATTCAGGAAATGTTTATCATGTCAGTACATTCACTTCAAGTCCTTGTGCTTTCTAGGAGTTCTTTTAACCTTATCTCAGAACTTTATGGCGATCAGCAATATAGAACTTCTGATATGATTTTTCTTTATTTTGTATCAAGTTGGCCTGAAATGAATTTAAATGGAGAACATGGTCATTAGCATTCATATAGCCAACACCAACTTGTGTGGAATTCAAGTGTAATTGTTCTTGTATACATTAGAGAAAAAACTTTAGCAAATAATAAAAAGGGTAGTAGTTTAGTGCAGTCCAGGAAATCAACACAAGTGTCCATGGATGACAATTCTGTTTATATTTTCAAAGATTCTAGACTTAAATAGATTTGCGCTAAAAACTGTCCAATTGATGTCAGCATCGGACTACAGTAAGACTCAAACATGTTAACAAAGATTTGATGCCCACACTTTCTAGAATTTCGCTAAGCATCAATATACAGGAAGCTTCGTAGTTTAAATTGTACGATACAAATATAGATGTGCAAAATGATTAGTAAACCGAGAAATAGTAGCAAATCATATGCGATAGCTAATTAAAAAGAAAGAATTTAAGTTTCAAACCTCATATTTCAGAATATCGTAAGGAAAACAATACCTTGCTCTGGAAGATTCTCATCGTCAGCACAAGAGTATCACGCATTCTACAAAGCAATAAGAAAGCAGCAATTTAGGTTTCAATAATCAAAGAACAAAGAGAATTAAAATCTGATTCAACAGTAATATAGTAACTAAGGAAACAATATGTTCGCAATACCAAATTCTTGGGTAACAAAAAAGAACCCAAGAACGCAGCACCAAAAGTGATAACAGCTGAATCCGCTTTTAAAAAAAAAAATGATAAATGAAAAGCTGCTTCTCCATAAGAAGTGTACAACTCAATACCTTATCCAAAAATAAAAAATAGAGTACACAACTTAATATCATGAAATTACTAAATATAAGATGAAACCTAGGTGTTTCTAATACTCTAGCTACAGATTATAAGAGATGGAATAATTAGGTCAAGTGCAGTAGGATTATACATATAGCTTCTGACAAACAACTTCCAACCGGAACAATCATTGCAAAGAACCATATCTGGAACAGCACTAGCAGAATATTTAATAAATGATTATACGGTATGAATGAGGATTTGTTTCATTCATTTACATTATACAGAACATATAGGGGGTGCCATTTTACCTACATATTATGTGATCCTAAAGCACTTTTAGAAAAGTAACTTAGATGAGATGACAAAATCCTAAGCTCTTCAACACAATCTATCAGTGTTTACATATGTTGTTGATGTGGATATTCTCCTAAACCAAGAATTTATGATTCAATACCATTTCAATGGCTTTCTTACAACTTACGTTTTGTGTGACTAAGTTGAACCTATTAAACAAAAAACTTTCAAGAAGTTATATGCCCTGTGCTTGATTACATTGTTATAGGACAACTGACAATTTTAATCTCACGTGATTTCAACCCCCAAAAAAATGCCAAGTTAAAAGGAATAGGTTTAGTACCTTATATCGTTGTTTGTACTGAAGGGATGTGAAGACCCATCGGAACATGTGATAACAAACTGTGTTGATAGCCCACTTGGAATTTTGATCTGCACATAGAATATTCAGAATTGCACTCAAATGTTTGACAATAGATCAAGTAAATAGTACAAATTTCCATTCTGTAGATTCAAGAACTTTACCACCAAACAGTTAAGCCTGTATTCTATATATTTGCTTCAATTTGTGAGAATTGATTCCCCTCACACCCACCTACTCTAAGAACGAGAAACCTACCCATCCTTTGATCAATAATGGTGTCTTCAACATTCTTAAATTACTAATTATTGCTTCATATGATTTTCATTAGGAAATTCAAGAACAATATGACTAAACCACCATAAAATGAGCTTCTTATGCTTGCTTCTACTACTATTATTACTATAGATTTTTCCATTCCTCTTTTTAGTATGAGCCATATGAACCTATCAATTGTTAGTTAATGTCCCACAGAACACAATTAGTTGGTTACATCCTCTTCCTCCCTACAACAAGAAATCATGGTCTAATGTGTTAATCGCTCCAACTAATGGAATATTACGACACAGCTAGTTGGTTACATCCCCTTCCTCCCTACAACTAGAAATCATAAACTAATGGACTGTTACGACAATCAACATCATTGAGCCCCACCAGTTTATATGATGATTCAATTAATAAAGCCGAGCTTAATTGTGTTATTACAGTTTTTCAAAATACATGAAAGAGAATAAAATCCAGGATGCAACCAGTAGCTTCTTTCCAATGGAAATTCGGTGAGCTAACCGGAAGTCAAATGTCAAGACAACAATCTACCAAGTCTAGAGCTTCACATCTTGAGCCAGTCCCTTTTTTTTCCTATGAGAAAGAAAAAGCCCATTTTGTCTTCCAAAGCTGACAGTGATCACTTCAACAGTATTTGTAAATCTCACTTAGATGAGGCAAAATTAACCCATAAAAATATAACCAATAAGGCTTTATTAAAGACTTCTAGATGTTTTGTTGAATGAGTTGGCAGATTTAGTCATAATCTGCTCCACCATTTGAGCTGGCAGATATGATTATAATCTGCTCCACATATAAAGCTGGCAAATTTGATTAGAATCTGCTCCTGTAAATATGGGATTAGAATATATTATTCTAGGAAAACAGTTTAGAGGAAATCCCTTGATTCAAGGATTTCCTAAGAATTAGGGATTGATTAGTTTGTTTGGTCTTTACTTGTTCTTATAAATACTATACAAACACTATGAATAAAATATACTTTTGCAGTATCTAAACTTTGATATCAGAGCGGGACTTTTTCCCCTAATATCATAGGGATAAAACAGCCTTTCACGGAGAGCATCTTTCTGAAACATTAACATAAGAACTTTTTTCTCTGGAAGCTCCTGCAGAAAATCTGATGACCCAAGGAGGAAATGCTTCTCACATGCCCTTCCAGTTAACTTCTCATCGATTAAATGGGAAGAACTATCTGGAATGGGCACAGTCCGTAAAGCTTGCAATCGATGGCTGTGGAAAGTTGGAAAATCTAACCGCAGAGACGAAAAAGCCGGGAGTTGGAGATCCAAAGATGGAACTCCTGGAGATCAAAGAATTCACTCGTGATTGCTTGGTTAATAAATTCCATGAACCAGTCATAGGCAAATCTTATCTCTTTTTGCCACAGCTAAGGATGTGTGGGAAGCAGTTAGGGAGACATATTCTGACGTAGAAAATGCCTCCCAAATTTTTGAGTTAAAAATTAAACTATGGCAAACTAAGCAGGGTGAGAATGAAGTCACTACTTATTATAATGAAATGGTGTCCTTGTGGCAGGAGTTAGACCAGTGTCACAATGATGAATGGGAGTGTTCTGTGGATAGTGTGAAAGAAAAAAAAAGGGAAGAAATTGAGAGAGTTTACCTTATTTTAGCAGGATTAAACCGAGAGCTTGACGAGGTCAGGTCGCGAATCCTAGGAAAAAATCCTCTCCCCTCACTTTGTGAAACCTTTTCTGAAGTTAGGAGAAAGGAAACTAGGAGGAAAGTTATGTTAAAACATGATTTAAATGTTGAACTACTCTTCAGCACTTGTAACAATGAAGAATGGAGAGGACAAAAACAAAAGGCCATGGTGTGATCATTGCAAAAAATATTGGCACACCCGTAAAATTTGTTGGAAGATTCATGGGAAACCACTAAACTGGAAGAAAAAGGGAGTTCATAATCGTGGCTTCCACTCTCAAAATGGTCAGGCCCTCCAAACAACTTATTTTGATCAGGGGCAATAACCTTCTCTAGAAACGTCTACATTTACAAGGGAACAATTGGAAATTTGCATAAACTCCTTCAATCTCCACAATTTCGTCCAAATGCACCAAATTCTTCTAATCCTTCTTGTTCTTTTGCTGAAACAGGTACTGTATCATCTGCTTTTCTTAGTGTCAATTCCAACCAAATAGATTCTTGGATCATAGATTCAGGAGTTAGTGACCACATGACTGGAAGTTCCCATTTTTTCTCTACTTACACTCCTTGTGCAGGGAACAGTAAAATCAAGATAGCTGATGGTTCCTTCTCTGCAATTGCTGGAAAAGGAACTATTACACTATCACCATCTCTTGCACTTCATGATACTCTTCATGTTCCAAAGCTCTCTTATAATTTAGTTTTTGTCAGTAAATTAACCTGTCCTCTAGTAAATTAACCTGTCCTCTTAATTGTCGTGCTATTTTTTATTCCCATTTGTGTGAATTTTAGGAAAAGGTCTTGAGGAAGATGATTGGCAGTGCTGGAGAATAAGGTCTTTATTTTCTTGACAACGGGAACAACTCACTGCAGCTGAATCCTATTTGTTTGAACTTTACTTTTATTTTGAATAAAGTCATGTTTTGGCACTATAGGCTTGGATCATGGGTCATGGACTCGAGGGCTTCTGATCATATCTCTGGTAATAAATCACTTTTGTCTGATATTGTTTATCCACAATCTCTTCTGCTATTACTTTAGCCAATGGGATCCAAACAAAACCAAAAGGGGTTTGAAAAGCCAAACCCCTATCTTCTGTCACCCTAGACTCTGTTCTTTATGTCCCTGGTCCTCCTTTTAATCTAGCATCCGTTAGTGGTTTGACAAATGCCCTACATTGTAGCATAATTTTTTTTGATGATTTTTTTCTCATGCAGGACCGCAGTACGGGACAAATGATTGGAACAAGACATGAATCACAAGGCCTTTACTATCTTATCTCTTCAAATTCCTTAACAGCATGCTCTGTACAAATTCTCCAGATCTAATTCACAAATGTTTGGGACATCCGAGTCTATCCAAACTGCAAAAGATGGTGCCTAATTTGTCTAGTTTATCCACATTACATTGTGTCATGTCAACTTGGGAAACACACTCGTGCTACATTTTCACGTAGCACTGAGGGTAGTTCAGAGTCTATTTTTTTCATAATTTCATTTTGATATTTGGGGTCCTAGTAGAGTCAGTTCCACCTTAGGATTTCGTTATTTTGTTAGTTTCATTGATGATTATTCTGAGATGTACTTGAGTTTTCTTAATGAAAGATCGTTTCTGAGTTATTTTCTATATTCAAAAATTTCTTTGCTAAAATACAAAATCAATTTGGTGTTTCTATTCATACTTCGTAGTGATAATGCCTTAGAATACTTATCTTCCCAATTTCAGGAGTTTATGACTCACCAAGGCATTATTAACCAGACTACTTGTCCATACACCCCTCAACAGAACGGTGTAGCAGAAAGGAAAAATAGGCATCTAATTGAGACCGCTCGTACTCTTTTCCTTGAATCCCATGTTTCGCTGCGTTTTTGGGAGATGAAGTTCTTAATGAGGTTCCACATTCCATGTTGTTTCCTCAGTCACATTTATTCTATCCCTCCTCGTGTCTTTGGGAGCACATGCTTTGTTCATATCTTAGCCCAGGGAAAGACAAATTAGCCCCTCGTGCCCTCAAATGTGTCTTTCTTGGTTACTCTCGAGTTCAGAAAGGGTATCGTAGTTATTCACATGATCCTCATCGATACTTTATGTCCGCTGATGTTACATTTTTTGAGTCAACCTTACTATACATCTTACCCATACCCCAGGTTTTACCTGTACCAACTTTTGAGGATTCTATAGTTACTTCTACATCTCCAGTTGTAGTGCCACCACTCCTAACTTATCATCACCGTCCGCGTCCAGCCCTAGTCCTAGATGATTCATGTCATGTGCCAGACCCTGCTCCTACTGAGGACTTGCCTCCTCCTAGCCAACCACTTGCACTTCAAAAAGGTATACGATCCACTCGAAATACTACCCCACATTATACCTTCTTGAGTTATCATCGTCTATCATCACCCCATTATGCCTTGGTATCATCTTTGTCCTCTATTTCCATTTTGAAGACTACAAGTGAAGCACTTTCTGATTCTGGGTGGAGATAGGCTATGGTTGATGAGATGTCTGCTTTGCATAAGAGTGGTACTTGGGAGCTTGTCTCCCTTCCTGCAGGTAAATCTACTGTTGGTTGTCGTTGGGTTTATGCAGTCAAAATTGGTACATACGGTCAGGTTGATCGGTTTAAGGCTAGCCATGTTGCCAAAGGGTATACTCAGATATTTGGGCTAGATTATAGTGACACTTTTCCTCGTGTGGCTAAAATAGCATATGTCCGTCTTTTTCTATCTATGGTTGTCGTTCGTCATTGGCCTCTTCATCAGTTAGACATTAAGAATGTTTTTCTGCATGGTGATCTTGAGGAAGAAGTCTATATGGAGTAACCACCTGGTTTTGTTGCTCAGGGGGAGTCTATAGCGTTGTATGTCGATTGCGTAGGTCACTCTATGGTCTGAAACAGTCTCCTCGAACTTGGTTTGGGAAGTTCACCATAGTAATTCAGCAGTTTGGCATGAATCGTAGTGGAGCTGATCACTCTATGTTTTATTAGCATTCTGCATCAAATTTGTGTATCTATTTGGTTGTATACGTTGACGATATTGTTATTACTAGTAATGATCAAGATGGTATCACCAATTTGAAGCAACATCTCTTTAAGCACTTCCACACTAAAGACCTTGGCAGATTGAAGTATTTTCTAGGTATTGAGGTTGCTCAGTCTAGATCACGTATTGTTTTTTCTCAACGCAAGTATGCCTTAAACATTCTTGAGGAGACAAGAATGATGGGATGTAGACGTATTGACACTCCTATGGATCCGAATGTTAACCACTTTGTAATTCTGAAGGTATAGACGACTTGTTGGAAAGTTGAATTATCTTACAGTGACTAGGCCTGACATCTCTTTTCCTGTGAGTGTTGTAAGTCAGTTTATGACTTCCCCTTATGATAGTCATTAGGAAGAAGTTCGTATTCTGTGATATATAAAGTCAGCTCCCGGTAAAGGATTACTCTTTGAGGATCAAGGCTATGAGCATATCATTGGATATATGGACGCTGATTGGCAGGATCACTCTCTGATAGACGTTCGACATCCAGATATTGTGTTTTAGTAGGAGGTAATTTGGTGTCGTGGAAAAGTAAGAAACATAATGTTGTTGCTCGATCTAGTGCAGATCAAAATATCGAGCAATGGCGGCGGCAATTTGTGAGCTAGTTTGGATCAAACAGTTGCTAGGAGAACTAAAATTTGGCAAAATTGATTAGATGAAACTTGTGTGTGATAATCAAGCGGCTCTTCATATCGCATCAAATTCAGTGTTTCATGAAAGGACTAAGCACATTGAGATTGATTGTCACTTTGTTAGAGAAAAGATACTCTCAGGAGATATTGTTACGAAATTTGTGAAGTCAAATGATCCAACTTGCAAATATCTTCACCAAGTCCCTCCCAAGTCCTCGTATTAATTACATCTGTAACAAGCTAGGTACATATGATTTGTATGCACCAGCTTGAGGGGAAGTGTTATAATAGAAATAAGTATATACATTCCTACTTAGAATAGAAATAGGAATAGGAATCCTAGTTGGAAAAGGATTCCAATGTAGTTTCTATAAATAGGGTCTCAATATAACAATTTAGATACACAATTTAATAATATTTTTCTCATATATTTCTCACTAAAACCCTACCCTCATTTCCCTCAAAAATCACACCCCAAAAATTTCCCGAACTTGAAGTATCTCTCTCGCACCCAACTAGTCCAGTTCCTGCCATCCTCAAGAAGGGCTAACGGTGTCACGTCAACTCCCTGGACATCCTTAGAGCCAATAGTTGAACCCAAAATCAACTAAAGAGTGGTTGAATTATGAAAATCAGCCCCTTCCCCCTTAGAAAAGTTAAAATTGGAGATATTGCAAGTCCCCGACCATTACCTAGTCCAAAGTTAGTGATTTTTGGAGCAAAAGGCATCATCTGGCCTTTTTCGACGTTACCTAGAGACTTTATTGCTGACGGCAAGGCCGCCGGAGCATTTCCATTCCTAATACTTTTCTGGCGCTGGCATCTTCCTCCTAGGTCCAAGTTGTCCATGCTAAGCTTGCACAAAAGACATATTCTCCCTCTTCCTAGATTCTAGAGAAAAGTAGGAGCATCTCTCTAGAAGCCATATTTATAATCTCAAGTAGGGATCGTTTGGTAAGGTGTATAAGAATAACGTTGATTTGAGTGTATTAGTAATGCTTACATTAGTTATGCTGAGATTATTTCTTATGCATTGTGATTTGGTGTATTAAAAATAAAATGTGTTGCATAACTAGTATAAAAAATATTTATTTACAAAAATACCCTCCACTCTCTTTAGCTTTGGGAATGAGAAATGCCTTGAGAGGTATTTGAGGGGCGTTACGTCATTAATCAATCTAATGCATGTGTTAAAACCTTTGTATTACTAATACATGAAAATCCATGGTATTAGTAATACACACCTCAATACACAATAGAGTATAACTAATACATAGGCTAAAAAAGAGTACCAAGTACTAATAATACACAAAGCTAATGCAGGCATATTTTGTCTAATACACTCTACCAAATGACCCCATACTGTTTAAGACTATGGCTGCATATCTTCACATTATCATATATTTGTAGGAAAATGATGAACTCAGCTTCTCTAGAGCTATGCTAGATGAGTACCAACTAGTAAATTCTATTAATAAATAATCCGGATTTTAAGTAATTAATCCATCAAAGGTAAGCACATACCGACAATTCTTTGGAAAAATTTTCCACTATAACAACAGCTTGTGTTCTATGAACCTTTACTTGGAAGCTTGATCGCCGCAAAAATATAGTCACTTGTTCCCAGTTCTCAGAAGAGTCGACCTGTTAAGCAGAACCAAAGAAATAGAAGAGATTGTCCTGAGAAATCTCACATCATATTGACAACCATGATATCTAAGCAAATAATAACATAGTTGACTCAAAATAAAACACTGAACAACACATGCATGAATTCCATC
>JAJOOO010001200.1:0-35238 GCA_029582685.1 Solanum piurae | reverse complement strand
ATCAGCCAACTGTTCAAGCAATTTCTTCCTCTGTATACCCAAATTTCCTTCTTCCCCATTCCTCCATTCTTTAAGTTTAGTCTTCAGAGCTTTTAGTTTGCAAGCCAATCTATAACCAGGTTTCCCTGTGAAGTTGAAAGAAGACCACCATTCTCTGACACTGTCAATGAAGCCCTCAGATTCTAACCACCAATTTTCAAATTTGAAGTAACTTTTGTTCCTTTCCCAAGACCCCCCTAGTAAGGCTATAGGAATATGATCTGAAATCAACCTTTGAAGTGGAATTTGTTTCAAATTTTGGAATTTGTCATCCCATTCCCCTGAAATTAGGATCCTGTCAATCCTGGAGGCTACTTCCTGTTGGTCCCCTTTGAACCAAGTATATGTGACATCCTCAAGATGTAGGATAGAAAGCTCTAATTGAACAAATTCAGGTGAAGAATTCTAACCACAAGCTACTAGTGCTTGCAGCCCCAGAAATAGGAAGTAATTTCGGTTAAGAGAAGAAAAATCCTTAAGGTGGAGCATAGAGAAAATGAAGATACTATCTCTACCAATACTTGAAGTACTACAGCAGAGACATTTTCACCATCCTACTGGAGATGGCCTTTTCTTTTTAAGAAATAACCGAAGGCATTATAACTAGTGGTGGATTACTGGATTGACTGTAGATGGTAAAACCTCCGGCAATCCTCCTCTTCACTGATGGTTCAGCTGAAGGCGCATGTGCACCAGGAGGCGCCGGAAGAACTGACAGGGTTATAGACCGGAGAATCAAGTAGATGCTTTGATGGGGTAGTTGGGAACTACACATTTTTCAAGTTTGGTAAGACAAAGTATGTGGATACTTTGGCCAAGAACAAGTAATACTCTTTGCTTGGTTTTCGATCCTAGCATCACATCATTCTGTCATAGTACCTCAATATTTCAACAGAACATTTCCCAGCCTATAAGGAGAAGATCACATAACAAACTCTAATATAATCCACGTGATGCTGGTCATTTAGCCACAGAATAAAGAAACCACAGCCGCAAAAGAGTTCTTCAGTAAAGTTACCCTTTACTCAACAACAAAAAAAAAGTGTTCTTTAGTATTCGTCCAACACTAAGATCAACAGACAGCTTAAAGTAACTTTACCACAAATCGACACAGTAAACAACATACAAGTCCGTGCATAGTAAAAACACACACAACAAAATGCAACTCGCATCTGGACAACATGGTACAGTAAAGTCATCAAAGCATAACATTCTTTTTCTGACAAGTATGTCAACAAAGCATAACTGATTCACACTAATAAAGGAAAAACAGAATTGGAATTCAATAAATGTAGACTTACAAATGGAATTTTGGAGGCTTTATCATTCCAAACAGCTAACAGTCCAATCCCCACAAAACAACTCAACCCACCGCACAACCAAGCCAATGCTTCATACTGACATTAAAAGCAGTTCAAGAATCTTCAATTATCTTATATAAACAACTTGACTAGCAAAAATGAAAAACTTGAAATCGTGAACTGTAAAAGCCATGAAGATGATTCAAATACTAATCCCCTTTCCAACAGATACAAAATCCTAAGATTTCACATATAGAAGTCTTCAAGTTCCAGATTATAATTAATTTGACTAACAAACTAAAGGGTGAAACAATGAATTGGGGATTCATATACAAGTCTTGAGCCAAAAATCTAACCTTTCCAACAGATAAAATCTTCATGATTTAATCTACTATCAAAAATAAAAATTGTAAAAAGAATAAACATGGGATTCAAATAGGGATCCTAATCAGAATATCAAACCTTTCTAACATCAGCAAGCAAATCTCCAATTAACATTGAAACTAATTTGACGAAAAATGAAAAATTGTAAACGATAGAAAATGAAATGGGGATTTAACAACAAATCTTAAATTAGAAAAAAAAATAAAACTAATTTGACTATAAATGAAAAATTGTAAACGATAGCAAATGAAATGGGGATTAAACAACAAATCTTAAATTAGAACAAAAAATCTAACCTTTCCAACGGTATCTGCTATGCGATCGATACAAGGCTCGGGAAAAGGAGTACCATTGTCCCATGTAAGTTCATCATTCACATGAAGCTACAATCACAACGAAACAAAATTAAAACTAAATTAGGGTTTACCAATCAAATTTATAAAAAAAAATGGAACCTAAGGACGTATTAAGTACTGTATGTCTTTATACTATAGGCATTACCGGCTTATCAGGTACAATATGTTTGCCGACGGGAAGGCCCATGCCGGCGCGTGTTCGAAGAGAGGATGCGACGGACCGGGCGGCGACACCGTTTCCACCCATAATACGAGTAGCTACATTACTCAATCTTCCGGCCATTTTCCGATGATCGGAATCGTTCGTATCTCGCCAATAGTTCTTCGGAATTCAACGATTTGTGATTCAGTTCAATGTTCTTCACCTAGTAGAGATTGTGTTACTGTACTTAGGCAATGAACTCAAACGCCGTCGTTTAGTAATTTCTCTGTTTTATCTTTTGATCCTACTTTTAGTGTGACTTCCATTAACAGCACCAAAGTTTACTAGTGTACACAAAATCGTCCCCCTAAAGTTGGAAATGTTTGAAAAAAAACATTTTGAATGTAAATTCTATAACTTTTGTCCAGACTTTTATATATATTAAGAAATTCATTAAATATATATAAATATTTGAACGTAAACTTGGTTATTATTGTAATATTAATATGAATGAACTTGAGGTTGTTATAAGAATTTATAATCTTGAATCTCCCTATGAATTGATGTGCCTTTGCTAGAGGTGGACTAATACTCTTGAAGATATTCATATTTACAAATGATGATTAGGATATATTTATCTTAATTCCCTTTACTTTACCTAGAGCAAAATGTCTCTGCTAATTTAAAAGTAACTTTTGAATCATAACAAGTTGTTCAATGACCAAGTATATATAGATAATTTTTCAAATGGTCACTAATCAGCTAATAATTGTTATCTCAAAAGTCATCCAATTTTATTTAGTAGAAGAAAAGTCGCTCAATTAATGATACTTATCTCAGAAAGTCGCTCACCTACAAAGCATATGAACTTAGAACTTAGAAGTATGATAAAATCAAATTTCTATAAAGTGGCATAAGAGGTTCTGTTACAATTTATTTCAAAGTTAGCACCACAGAGCACTAGCTAGCAGGTAGCCAATATGTCATATGACTACCTGCTATAAGGATATTACAAACAAAACAAAATTTAACAAACTGTATGGTAAGAAACAACATAGTTGTGTAGTAACTGAACAGTTGCAAGTACTAATTTTTCAAATTCCCAACTGACTCTGCACTTCCAAAATAGTCTTAGCAGAGTTCCTAAGTTGCTCAATTTCTTCATCAGTAAGATGCACATTCGTCACGCCCAAAACTCCACTTCTTCCAAGCTGTGCAGGCAAGCTCAAGAACACATCGCCACCATCAATGCCATAGAATCCCTTTGCAAGAACCGAAACAGGGTGAATCCTCCTTTGATCGCGAAGGATTGTTCGAGCCAAGTTAGCAACAGAGTAACCAATTGCCCATGATGTGTAACCTTTCAGACTAATCACTTCATATGCACTGTGCACAACTTCTTGGTGGATTTTTTCCAGCGTCTCTTTTTCCAAAGCAATTTGTTGCCTCTCAAGGAAGCTGAGGACTGGCACTCCTCCTACACTAATGCCTGACCAAAGTGCCACTGAGCTATCACCATGCTCTCCAATTATGTATGCCTAGAAATATATAAATATCAGATAAGTATATTACTTTCACTTAAACAATACACACAGAACATAAGATACTTATATTCTAGTGGTATTAGTCAGATGTTAAATGCGACTCAAATACTTTGTAAATTCAATGGGAAAATCAAATTTTAATTACTGTAATATTGTGGATTTACACTAGGTATGTTGTTGTTGTAATGTGTTAGCTCATTTCTATCTGTCGAACTCGGAAAATAGGAGTTTTTTTCCCTTCCTACTTGGGAAATAGGATGCCTTCTATTTCAATGTAAGTGTCTTGTTTACTCCCTAATTCCCTCCATCCAAAAATAAGTCTCTTTAGTAATATCGGATGGAGGGAATACCTTTTATTTACTCTTATTTTTCTTGATAGACGTGAAACAAGCTAAGGTGACACTTATTTTGGGACAAAGAAAGTATCTTTTTAACTGTTCCCTCTATTTCAAAATCTATCACAATTTCACTTTTTAGAGTCAAACAACATGAACTTTGACACTTATTTCTTCATTATATTGATATGAGAGCATTGCAATTTTTAATACTTTTGTATATTTTTTAAATACTTTAATTTTAATTTTGAAATATTGAATTAATCTAATCTAATTTAGCTTTAAAATTTAGTTAGATTAAACTCTCAAGAAGTGTAATTTAGTTAGATTAACTCTCGAAAAGCGAAACGTGACAATTATTTTAAGAGAAGCAACAACTAGATCTTCTTATATTTTCATATAGGAATGTCACTTTTTATATTTACAGTAATTTTTCACTTGCAACATTCTATGACATATTGAAGACACAATATTCAAAATACATTTTGACGCATTATATACATTTTTAGTTTAAACATACCAAATTCATAATTTCTTAAATTTCACAATCAGTCAAACTAAGATAATTGAAATGAAACGGAGCTAGTAATATCATTAACTAACATAAGCCCATAACTAAGAACAAAAATAGAAATTTAAATTAAGTAGTTAGAAAATGAAGCACTAACCTGGACATCCTGTGCATTAACATCAAGATGATCCGCAATCAAAAACCGAAATCTAGAAGAATCCAAATTCGTTCCCGACCCGATAACCCGATTTGCCGGAAACCCAGACAATTTCCAAGCAACATACGTCAGCACATCTACCGGATTCGAAACTACTAGAAGCGTAGTCTCCGGCGAATACTTCACCAACGGCGGAATAATACTCTTAAACAGAGCCACATTCCTCTGCAACAAATTCAACCTACTCTCACCCGGATTCTGTCGGGCACCTGCAGTTACAATACAAAGATCCGACCCGGTAGTAACCGAGTAATCAGTCGATGCGTTGATCTTCGTACGCGGCAGAAACGCTGCCGCGTGCTGAAGATCCAGCATTTCTCCTCTGAGCTTGTCGGATTTTGCGTCGACGAGTGCGAGCTCGTCGACTAGGTCTTGTGTTAGGATTGTTTGTGCAATTGCCATACCGACATTTCCGACGCCGATGACGGAGATTTTGGTGTGGCGTTTTGTGGGTGAGGGAGGGGCAGCATTGAGAATTGACTTGAAAAAAGCTTGGCTTAAGTCTAGACCACCAGGGCCAAGTGATGAAGATGAACTACTATTTTTCATGATTAATTGTAATATTGTATTGCTTGTGTGTGAAGAAAGAAAAGATTGTGTATTTTCTAGTAGAGAATTTAAGCTGTTTGGTGAATCAAGGAGGCAAATGGTGTAGTTATATAGAGAGAGATTTGAAGAAACTGACGAGGGAAAGAGAACAAAATAATGGGAAAGTTGGTGCAATGTGTTGGATTTTTCAACGGTCAATCTTCCGAGAAGCATTGGAGAAAAAAAAACAAATTATTTTTAGTTTCTATATTAAAAATAATCCATTCGTTTCATTTTATATGTCACATTTTAACTTTATACTTATATTAAAAAATAATCTAACTTTATCCTTCTACCTTTATTTTATTTTTTTAAAATTTTGATTAATTAATTTAATCAATGAACATGAATCATTTACTTAGTTTTTCTAAGTTGATCAAATGTATGTTTTCAATGCTAATAACTCGCAAGGGTAAAAAAGGAACAATATGATAATTTATGCATTGATTTTATGAAATGACAAGTATTATGGATCAACTACTATTTATAGAAAAGGGATGACATATAAAATGAGACGGAGAAAGTACTAAATAACTATATGATCAAATTTAAAATTCAGAAATATTATATTATTACTAAGATTAATTTAATAAAATAAATCTCTAATTAAAATTTTCGAATGCGTTAAAACTGAGGGACTATTGTGATATCTTTTCAATTGAGTTGAGTTTTTACGGTAGTCAAAATATCAGGTCTAATTTTAGGAAAGAAAATAAAGCTTACATGTAATATAACAACAATTGGTGGGATTTTAAAGACTTTGAAAATTGAGACGGTGCATTTTTTCATTTGATAACTTATAATGGGGCCATTAATTTGCTCCATGTTTAATGCTTCAAAACTAGGGGTGGAATAGATTTGTACATCTATTACTTTAAGGATAAGGATCTGAAAAATATCCCAACTTTGGTCAGATTTGCTGTTGCGATACTAAACTTTCATGAGGATCTATTACCTCCCTAGACTATTTAATACCGTATTTTAAACATATATATTTGCCCACATGGAAATAAAAAATAATACAAAATTATAAATAGTAATGTGTCCACGTGAGCACATATATACCTTTAAAATACACTATTAAATAGTTCAGGGGGTAAAAAATATGGTATTAAATAGTCTATGGAGGTAATAGGTCCTTATGAAAGTTTAGTATCGCAACAACAAATACGACCAAAGTTGAGGTATTTTTCAGACTCTTATCCCTTACTTTAACTACATTAACTTTGTTGAGTTAAAGTATTTTAACTAATAAGCACACGCGTTGACACAAAGGCATGTTTTTTTTTTTTAGATAGTATATATAATGAACGAATATTATAATGTGTTTATAATAAGAGACCTTAGAAAGAAATTACTAATATGTAGTAACATTGTGCAGAGTTAACTATCAATAGCATTACTTTATTTTTCTCGTAACCATATATAGGTATTATCCATTGTTGTAGTTAATTTAATCTCATAATGTAAAAAAATCTTTGAACTGTTATGTTAGCACAAAAAAGAAATTAGTAACGAATAATGCAGCGAGTTTTCAAATGGTGGGGGTATAAGCTAAATAAAGACGACTATCTAGAAAAGTAAAATAGATTTCTTGCTACCCAATTCGACAAAAATCAAGTCAAATACGTAAAAGAGGTCGACTTATTTCATAAGAAAATCATTTTATTCGAGAAGTTTTCTTTTTGAGTGCGACTATATTCGAATAATAAATTGTATTCAGATTAAGATTTATATCCTAGATTCACCTCTTTATAATAGTACATACATATTCTCAATGTCCCTCTTAATATGCCCATGTCTCTTACTTCCTATGTTTCGATTTATATGATTTATTATTTTTTTTAGTCGGTCTCAAAAAAATGGCACGCTTCTATATTAAATAACAATTTGACTTTAAAATGTTAATTTTATTCTTAATGAATTGATTTATGGCTACACAAATTTTTATTATTCATTTTAGGCCACAAATTTTAAAACTCTTCATTTCTTTTTTAAAACTTGTGCTGAATCAAACTATCTCACATAAAATGGAAAGGAGGGAGTATAAAATAAAAATAAATCAGAACATTCCAATTCTCAACAGTTTTTTACAGTTGGTATCCATGTTATTTATTAACATAATAACACTCATTATAAACCATTTTTATATTATAAGACCCATTTGACCTCATTACATGTTAAAATAGCAGCATATTAGGCGCACAATGGTCAAATTAGAGCAGTGCTTATAATAAATATTGATGACTAAAGAAAAAAACAAGTGTGGAGAAATTCAAAATAGCTAGCTAGCGTACATTAGAAGTACGATTACTTATTTAATTACCTTTATAAACACGGTTTATTAATGTGTTTTTCGTAAAATTCAACCATGAAAAGTAGTAGAAGTTGCTTTTGTACAGTAACATTATAGAATATTGATTATGCCCACTGATTAATTAAAACTAGGCCGTTGTTTAGCATTGTTTCTGCCAGTTTTAATTCCATGGTTTGTCAAAAAAGCCTAAAGCCAAAGTTTTTTTTTTTTTCCGTAACCCATCATGGATTGCGCCTGTCTCCATTATTTTCTTTTTGCCTTATTCGTGCCTTTAATTTACATCAAAAAAATTGTGTGACATCATTTTTACTAACATGCATCTATTTTTACGGTGATTCATAATTGATTTTCAAATTCTGAACCTGCTTCTCCGCTAGCTATCTTAAACGTGACTAGCTAGCTCCCATTCATGACCTCGATACCTTTGCTTTTCTTTTACAGCTAAAAGATCATAAAAAGTGGTCATTGTTTTCATCTTTTTGAGATGTAAGTAAACTAATGCAAATTAAACATATGTTGTTTAGGTTATAGAACTCTCTCTTGCACATTGATATTGTCTCCTTGAAGAAAATTGGTGAAACAATTTTAGACATAATTCAACTATTAAAAGGAAATTAACGGTAATGGAGGATGAATAATTAAATATTATTTTCAGCGTAATTTAAACATTTTACAGTAATCTATCAATTGATGGCTGAGATGCCTCTCGTCTTTCCTTTATAATATTACTATACTAATTTTTAGACTTTAGTTATAGGTAGGTATGAGGTGTCAAGTAATAAGAAAAAGAAAGAAAAAATTGTACGTAATATGACAAATACATATTTAGATTGTTTTAAGATACATAACTATAGTTTCAAAAAGGAATCAACCGGGGCACATAAGTTGTGGACATGTGATTTAACTCGATATAAAGTCAAGAATCGTACTAAGGGTTGACATGCCACAAATTCTGTTGAAGGAGAGGAGTGCCTTCAAGAATATATATATATATATATATATTGATTGGATTGTTACTTGGTACCATAAGGTATTGAGTTAAGTCCCACTTAAAACGTATGCACCATGAATTTGGATTTGTTCAGCCACAAATAGACACCATGATAACAAGGGAAATAAAAAATAATGTAATAATACTTTATTCGTTTCAATTTGTTTGTCTTACTTTTTTTTTAGTCTGTTTAAAAAAAAATAATATTTTTTTATGACTTTTAAATTTCAACTTTTCGCATGACATGTTTAAAATCAAAAGAGTAATAACATTTTGGTACACTCTATATATATTTAGTTAAAGTCAACAAGATTTAATTTCTTTTTCTTAAATTGTGTATCAAGTTATTACTAGACAAATAAATTAAAACGGTGGAAATAATCCTTTCTTTCTCATACAAAGTGCGTATTAATTTATTTCTATGCCAATCAATAAAAAAAAAAAATTGAACGAACGACTAATTTCGAATTAAATTATAGTCGATGGACCAAAACTATATTTTGCAAAAAAAACATCGAACAATTGCTTTTGGAAGAATCAGACTTGTTGAAGTGGACTGTGGACTCGAAATTCACCGTCTCTCGAGCTTCGCCGGAGCCATGGAAGCATTAGCAAAGCTGGAGAGACTCCAGACCGACTCCTACAGCGCATCCATTCACCGTCTCTGCAAAAGAAACGTTCTGGTACCTCCTTTTTTCGCAATTCGCGTATTACTTTATCGGATAATTAACTTGTACTGTATGTACGATTTCAAATTGGGCATAATATGAAATTGTCTTTTCCGGCATGTAGAGTAAGCAGTAGAAGGTTGCTTACATTTTAGTTCAAGCGTGTTATTTGCTACAGTATTGTATAAATGCAAACTTATAGGATGAAATCTAGCTTTTTAGATGATGAAGACGAAAATTAGTCATAATGTATCATTGGGACAGGGAAAATGAAAAAAGCTGTGAAAAGTAAATGTGTCATGTGTTGAGTTAACTGTTAAAGAAATTCTGAATCAAATATGTAAATGGAGCTTTCATGAGTAGCAGTGAAGGATTTGAAGGTATTAAGAAAAACTCGCTAAATTAATTAATAATCTCTGTAAGATAATAATTTCTTCCGGTCCCGACTTGGGTCAATGGAAAAAATCACTCATTTCAATAAGATAATATATTTTCAAAAGACCCTATATAAATATATGGCCCATTAATATTATAAATTAATAATTCTTTAAAAGTACAAATATATCTTAGAAAATTTAGTGAAATATGATTCTATTATGTTCTGTTTTTGTTAAAATTTAAATCTAGTTGAAGCTTATCTCTAACTTTTCTTATTGTATCCAAAAATTTCCGTGTTGTCTTTTCTAATTGCACCATAAAATTGTGAAGAGTTCTAGATGTAAGTGTTTCTTTACGTGTAACTGGTTTCAAAGGTATTGTATCATCTTTAACTTTATCATCAATATTGTTTTTTCAATGATATCCACAATTTGTTCTAAACTCTGGACCTCTGAACATGTATCATTTTCACCCATCCAATAGGTTATTAACGTCCATTTTATTGCGGTAACCGAAATCATTAATCATGACCTCAAGTTCATGAATGACGTGTTCACAAGTGAGTTCTTTCAAATTCTTTGAAATTTTATCCCTGTACAATTTTTTCAGTGTCGAACACTCTTTTAATTAATAAATATTAATTTATCGATTAAATAATACATCTACAAAATAATAATATTTCATGGTCCCGCCTATATTAATTTAGAGAGATTTTACTGTAATCTTTAAATGAATGAAATACGCGATATATGGAGATGTGTATTTTCTCTTGTTTCTTTTAGTGTATAAAATTGAACATCTTACTGACTTCAAAGAGGAAAATGGTGAACATCTTGTATTGCTGGACAGTGGAGTAGACATTATGATAGTCCTACTCTAATGAAACTGATGAAATATTTCGTAGTGGAGATTACGCTGTCAAAACTATTTGCAGTTAATGTAATGTTGGAATGGGACTGATTATGAAATAAAAAAGAAGCAGCATCAAATCATGGATTGAAGAAATTATAAACTATCATCAAAGGAAAATTGGTGAGATATTGATTGCATTTTGTGGTAGTTGCAGACTTGCAGGATGCTATTATGACTTAGGCTTCACATGTATAGTGTAGATAAAGAACATGATTTGGAAGCAGAGTTTTTTTCTAGGAGTACAAAAAAACTTATATACATGACTGGCTTTAAATTGCATGTCATGCTTTTTTAGGAAAAGTACATTCAAACAACCAATTATTATTTTCAAAAATTATATTCAAAGACAACTCCAACTTTAAAATTCCAAATAAAGTGAAAAATTATTTGTAGTAGTATGTTGAATTTAGGATTTTATCTATGACACTATGTGACTATCTATTTTGAGATTATTACTCTTTTGGAGCAGTTTTGATCATACGTTTCAAGTAAATTAGTCAAGTTGAGTAATTTTGCTTGTTTTTAGAAATTGGGGATATAAATCATATTTAGAAAAATCATATTCTAAACATTCTTTGCCAAAAGTTTGGCGAACTCCAACATTAAAAATTTCAAATAAAGTGAAAAATATTTGATTTTCATGGTCAAACGCCCACTTAGAGGAAGCTTATCTCGATTGGGAGGCCCGGCCAGAGGGGGATCATCTCTCCATAGTTTACCTAGGTATGCACTTTGTGCACCAGAAAAGGAAAAACCAGATGCCCATCCTAGCATGCCGAGGGTGTTAAGTGTCCCATATTGGTTCAGGGTATGGGTTGTTGTCTTCTTATATAATATTGAGTGATCCTCACCCATGAGCTTACTTTTTAGATTTTCCACATTGGTTAAAGGAATAATAGTTGTCTCCTTATATGCTCTCGGCCAATCCTCATCTCATGAGCTAATTTTTGAGATTGGATTTGGTTCAAGATCCATTTTCTTCACAATTCAAAAGTTTAATATTTCCTGGACTTTGTTAGCTCCATGGTAATTGTGTAGGCTAAAAAAAAATAGCATGTATCACCATTGGAAGGGAAAGAAGGATTGTTTCATCAAGTGCAATAATGCCCGCTAAATGCTAATGCTCCCAAATGTGTAATTACTAATTTGGAATGTAAATATAGCAGAACCTGAGTTCAAAGAACAGGATACATGTTAGCTGATTTTTTCTTACATTGTAGAATCACCATTAGCTGTCTGGAGATTCCTTTTATAGCCTGTTGGAGTTAGTTACGTTGGATAATGCTCAAAAGTAGTGAACAAAGGAGATATCAGAGAAGAACACGGGATGTTATCCCACAAACTGTTACTATGTGCTGTTTGGAGAAAATAAACCATAGGGCTTTTTAAGGATCAGAAAAGTTCTTAATCAAATTCTGTCCATCTCTTTGATTTTTTATTTTTTTATTTTTTTTTTCAAAATTTCTGGGGAATGAAAGTGATTCCTTCTTGTATGGATCATTGGATGAACTTTGTAGGTAGGAATACATACCTTAATTCACAGTTATGTGTATGTCTTCTATGTGCGCAATTTCCCTTTTCTGTAAAAAATAACCTCATCAAATGTAAAAGAAGGACTTTTAACCCACTCTTTTTTTTTTACAAGAGTTATAACCCACTCTTTCCATTCCATTCAAACACAGCATAAGGGAGTTCTCAGTTTACTTAACTCTTTATTTTTGTTGTTCTCCAAATGTCTACCATATTCATGCCCATTTCTAGACGTCTTAACCAATCTGGATCGTTTATGTCCTAGAAGGCTTTTTTGCTAAATTTGATCTGAGCAGCTCTTGTTTTATGTTCAACTTATCAGGAGATTATCCATGTTGCTTGTCCTACACTAAAGTTTGATTTTAGGTTTATAATCTTATCTTCTTGTTGAAGATCTTCAACTATTTGGGTACTCCATTGCATTAAAGAAAGTTCAACCTTGTTAATGGCTTCACCAGGCACCTTAAAGTTGTTAGAAGGGTGTCTGGCAGCATGGACTACTGGAACAAATCGACAATTGTTATTCTAATGCTTGGATGACCTGAAAAAATCTCATACTGGAATTTCTTGCCTTACTTCTTTACATGAATGGTTTACTTCAGTTCTAGATTCTCTCTGAGCAACTCCAAAGTAATTCCTTGAGAGTGGCAATGAATGTGTTAACTACTTTTGGCCTTTGGATTCGATACGTTGCTAGAGACACGACAGTTAAAAAGCATAATTTTTTAAAGATGGACTTGTTTTACGCATTCTTTTTTATCATTCATATGTCTTATGATTGTTGACTTGTTCCAACCATGTCTTTACTGGGAGCAAAGAAATTTGGATGCTCCAAGTTTCTGAGGTCTGAAGTGTCCTGTGGGGTCGTCATTATGTTTGAGCAGTTCATATAGAATGATTTTAGAAACTGGATACCTTATGCAGTGAGGCTGGCTCCTGAGGAGATATCAGCAAAGCTTACTGGTTATGTAAGAACTACGCAGTCACATGTATTGGCATGAGGACCTACATACCGGTACTCTGTCTCTCTGTTTTTTCGCTGTAATTGTCATAATGTTTCCCTAGATTCTTCTGCGTACAGTTTCACATATGAGTTGTTCCCATGTCACTTTCCACATTAGTTATTGAAATGTTGTGCAGCTCGTCAAAGTCATTACATTCTCTAATGCTGCTGCTGATAGTAGCTAATGCCATATTGGCTAGCTTCTGAGTTGCTTCTAATGAAAGCCAAGATTAGGTGAATAACACGGTTATGAAGGTTTTAACTTGACTAGAACACTTCTGTTGCAAATTATTGATTCCTCCTACATATTGTTGGTTAATAAAACTACACAATATCTGTCTTTCTTGCCTCCTGCACTCATTTGCATCACATCAAGGTATATTATCTAGTGCAACCTTCTTGTCCATTGCTGTTTGCTGTAGCTTGAGCAAATTGGGCCCTGCGGTCTAGTTGCCAGGGTCAGTTCTTGTCACTCTCTTGCTTACACCAATTGCTAATAATATGTGATACATGTTGAGGGGTCCCCATTTTTCCACTTTTAGACGAAAAGTGGACTATTTGGTACGTGTTTTACTCTCCATCATTCTCTTCAATAAATGGACTCTATGCTATTCATTGTGCCAGCTGTGCTACTGCTCACTGTTCCTACAATCTGTATCTGTCAATGTTGTTGATCTAGATGTGCAGCCTGCCAGTTTTTCTCACTTTGTCATTACCTCACATTAGAGGCCACTTCAATTACCCTTTCGCCTACAATTTAATTACATATACGAGGCTTTCCTTTTTGCAACTAGTAGGCAGCAGAGGAAAGGCCACCGCGACTTGTTCAACAACTAACGAATTATGTTTAACAGAAAAAGCTATCCTTTAAAGTAATAGGTGAGAAATACTTATAATTGATGATTCTCTTTGTGAATACATTTATTAAATTCTTCAGCCGTAGACATCCACTGTTTAAAGCCAAACATCAATTTCTTACCTCTCAAACTTATAACTATTCATCCGATATCTGAGTTTTATGTGACAACAGAAGGTCCTAAGTATTATGGAAAATAGTTGTGTACTACCATATAATTGTAATTCATTCTAATTTTACCAGGTGATTTTGGATGAAGCAATAACCAACCTCAATCCTGACTTCTTCTGGTTTGGAGTTGATGAGATTGATCTTAAATGGGAGATCAGAATTCATCAATTTCGTGAAACCATTCATTGTCAACTGTAGTGAAAAATCCCCATTTTAATGAAGTCAGACTCAATTAGGTAATATGGGTACTGCTGGAGGCATTTTTGCTCCTTGAAACTTGCAAAATGCTTCTATTTGATTTTGCTTCAAAATTAGTTTACAGGCTGTGTGATTGTGATTGTAATCCGTCAATAGTTGGTCCGTCCCTCTTGCATTGTGATCTCTGGTTAAAGATAGAGGGATCCCAACCATCCTACGACATCCCTGGTGGTGGAATGATCAACATAGTTGCAACATCTCAATACTGATTGGTTGCAAAAGAATAGAACTGCAGCTGCATGCCCAATTGTCCTGCACTCAGGTTCTTATATATAGAATTATGTTCGTATAATTTTAAACTGGTTTTCCCCTTCCTGTTTTGTGTAGCGCGATCGGTGATGAGAGCAATTGCTTATTCTCTTTTTATTGATGTTTGAAAAAATTAGGTGAGGAAAAAATTAGGTGAGGTCAGGATAAATGCAGAAAACAGTAAACTAATCTTTTCAATTTGTTGAGACTCTTATTACTTGCTGCCTTCAATTGGTTTGGGTTATGCTAGATGAGTCGGGTTATGACCCAAACTTTGGATGGGTTGAGTCTTGATCCGACAATCAATTTGACTCGATCCACCCAACCCAAACTCAAGAACAAGAGGTGACAAATATTAAATTTGTTGCCTGCTTATGGCTGTACACATAATAAATGACAAAAATAGATTTGGTTTCTTGGATAGCAAATGCAGAGGACTTTAAAAAAGAGACAAACAACAGAAACTAACAAATAACTGTCTCCATCATTAAAGAAGAAAACCAACCAACACATTCACAGCAGAGAGACCACTGCTACTTTTTTTCCTATATATTTATATGCACTCTTTTTTTAATATAAGGTACACTTGATAAAAACAAGACAATAATATGAGGGACCATATACATCCACATCATGCCCTCAATAAATCTCAACCATATGCATTAATGTAATACGTGACCTTATAATATATAACATTGATATTTTTTGCTAGCAGTTTGCAATTTTTAGTCATTTCTATTTGTACATACATGGAGTATGATCTCATCTAGGATTCTCCTTCATTTGCCAAAACAATAATAATAATTTTAAGAAGAAAAAAAAGAAAAAACTGACAGGTCTCACATACGTATAAACAAGAAAATAAAATACATATAAGTATGATGATTTTCATCTACAATTTATTTTAGTGTTTTGTGTTGTGAATAGGTGGTTTTCTATGGGGTTGTGCATAATCCATAACTACTACGTCTTCCACGAGTTCCTTTTCAATGGAGTTCACTGCTTCTTCCTCGTGTTGTGTTAACAGTGGAGATTCTAGCATCAACCGCGATTCTCTCCTCGATATCTGCATAAAATGTTCAGTATAAGTAATTAACTTATATACATCGATAGTGTTTCCAGAGAATCCATGCATTTTACATTTTAACCTCTTATACCACGTAAAAGATATATAGACTTACATATCAAGTGAACATGCATAGAAATTGCATCTATATTGTCCTTTCAGTTGACGACAATGTGCATGTCAAAAACAGTGAAACATGATGTCGATGGTCGATAGAAAAATAAAATACAAATCTTGGACTCCACTTATTTTAACAATAAAAAACAGGATTCTTGGATCACAAAAGAAGTTTTATTGTTTCTTATAATACTAATTTTAATTATTCAGTGACATAAATTAATTAAACACTAATTATATTGTGTAGAGCTAGAGAGAGAAAAATTAGAGTTTTACCTTTACTTGAGCTCCCTCATGAAACGATATCTCAACCTTGTTTCCTGTTAGTCACAACACATATTTCGTCATATATAAAAAAAATTACTGAAGGGTAAATTAAGGTTGGAAAGAAGAAGAAAAGTTAACGTTGCATTCATGAATTTAAAAGGAAGCAAAACATAAAAAAAATATCCCTCTAGTTTTTATCTTTGGTTCTTGAAAATATTGTCACTCATAACATGGGAAAATATGACATTAATTTTAAAGTCACCAAACAAGCTTGGTTAGGTGAGTTACAAAAGGAAGTAATACATATTATAAAATGGAGTTTCTTTTCTTCTTATTTTTTCATACATAGACTATTTTGTTACCTAAGACAATAATGATCAGATATTATATGGACAACCTTATAGTTATTGAGATAAATTAAGTAAATAAAAGTATATTCTCTTTAGTAGCTTAAGTTTTTAAGATAAGATAATCATAATGATATCAGAGCAGATAAGAGGTTTTGCTGCATGGATTCAAGTCTCACTATCATATATATCAAAAAGAATTTTCTTGTGCTTAAAGCATCAAACCCACATATGAGGGGCATAGTGAGGTATATAATTAAATAAAAGTAAGCTCTGAAAGGAACTATACAAGCTCTGACAATTAACATGTTTCAATAATAACAGAAATTTTTAACGTGCCAAATGAATGTGCCAAAACTACCTTTATTTTCTTCATCGTCTAATTGCTTTCGTGCAACAATTGATCTCTTTTTCCACATAAGTTTTCCAATATCTTCAGACATAATTATTCTTCCTTCTGTTTTTGATACGTCACTAGTTAAAATTGTTACATCCTGCAAAAAAAACAAGGACAAGTTACATGTTTAGTCGGTCAGTCAAAATAATTACACTTTCTAGTAAAAAAAATATACAATTTTGTTTCAAAAATTTAGTATATATTGGCTAGAGAGTATTATTGCTATTATTTTGATGGACGATTATATAGATCAAGAAGGAAAGAAATATATGTGAGCAAACCTTGCTAGAGAGTAGTATTTTGTTTTCTTTGTCATCAATACTTGCTAGTGGTCTAGCACTAGATGCATGAAGAGAAATACAAACCAAAAGATAAACAAGAAACTTAGACATATTGATGAACATTTTTTTGTTTTTTTTGGGCAAGCTTATGAATATAATAGGTTATAGGGTATTATTTTCTTGAAAATAGTGCAACTTGATAGCTAGCTAGGGTTGTGTTGGGATATTGGCAATGAATTTAGTGGGCATATAAGTAGTAGGAAAAGGGCAATGAATGACATTAAATGCAGGTTTTGTAGAGAGATGAAGGTAGAACATGCAGGTGCTTGGATATGCTCATCCTTCACTACATTTTTGAAGATATTGGCGGCCTCCCCATGTCTCCTCCTTCCTTTAAACTTATCAATCATCATGGCCCCACTCGGATTTAGACACAGAGACGGATTCAGAATTTAACTTGTTCCGTATAATAATTAACGTTTTTATTAATGTTGACTCATTGTTAATTTGAAATTATGAATTCAAAGTTAATCAACAATAACATGTCTAGTGAAATTCGACAAGTGAAATCTGGAGGGAGTGATCGAGTTGTATGCCAACCTAAATTGTGGTTGCAATGTAACACCTTCTATTGTGTGTGAATTAATTAGTGACTCTACGTGATATTTTGATAAAATTGAATGATTTTTCATTACAAAAGATTAATAGTTTACTCTCTTTAATTAATTTCTAAGATATTAATTATGCAAAGTTGAATGATTTAGGTCAAGTTTATTAATGTGGTTCAAGAATGAATAAAATCAAAAGGAAAATGGGTCATTGGTGATATATAGATCGATGTAGGATATATATACACAATGGGAAAAGATAAAAATAGCATTTTTTTGATGGATCAGGATAGGAAGATCTATTGGCCGGGGGAAGTAAAACATCTAGTCGAAGCACAGAGTATTGTTGAAAATATAATTAAATAAATTAAAATATATGATCTTTTTAATAATTTAAACTTTTAAAATTAGAGATCAACCATCACACACTTCAATAATGTTATTAAAGCAGAACTCGTCTTATATTTGAGTCTTACTAGCATGTTTAGAATATAAATAAGGTATTGATAAAGTGTATTAGATAGTAACATATTGAGTATATAATGAAGTAAATTATAAAGTATGCTAATATTTTTACAAAATTGATAAGATTAGAGCACGAGCTAGTTGATCTACCGACAAATCTCTATTCTTAGTCCAAATTTTAGAAGTCAAAGGATATACAAAAAGCTTAACAAAAACACGTGACAAAAACAAGGTAATGGAGTCAAAAATCTTTCTTATGGATCTCACATGTAACATGTTAATTAAAGATCATGACTTATGTTGTTCATTCTCTCGTGATTGGAAATCTTCCTTTATAACAACCCTATCTTCATGTAAGGTGAAGCATTTAATATATAGTTTGCATAATTACATAATTAATTTGATCATAACAGAATTCATTCATATATATATATATAAATATACATGCAATAAATAAAGAATAAGAGAATTCTAGGACATGTCCCATGTGTTTGTGCAGGATTCCTACCACCCTATCATATCTTTGTTTTAGATTTTCAGCATGGCTTAGTAAATGGCACTCCTTGCCTTTGTAATTTATTACTTTTGCTATGCTACTTTTTTATCCCCTAAAATAAATTGTAAAATTTTGTCATCTTGCTAACCTTGTCCTATCTAGCCTTTCTAAAAGGTTTTTTCTGATGTGGGATTTGTAAGGTGTACTTTACAACCTTCTTTTAAAGGCTTGCTCTCCGTCATGGACGTCACATACACGCACATCCCTGAGTCACTCAGGTTCTCTCTAAGGTTTTCCCTATCACAGTATTGAGGAAGAGTTATGTTCTGATACCATTTGTAATGTCTTGATCCAACTGTTAAGCTATTGTCTATTTGGGCCTAAGCCAGCACAAATTTGAATCTTGAGTTTTAACCCAAAATATGTCACAAATAGTTAATTATGAACTCATTCTTATAAGATACCTAACTTTCTTCTCATATTTCAATATGTAAAATTCATTTGTACTTTAAAGTTCGTTCAATTCACACAAACAAGGTGATTGAGATGTGTTCTTCAACATCTAAGTTTCACGCAAGGAACCTATGGACGTCACAATACTGCATCATTTGCAAATATCTAAGCAACTACAACTTTTGTCACCCTGCTAACCTTGTTTTATTTATAACTCTTTTTAAGCTACTCTATTTATTGCGTTAACATGATAATATTATAAATATATATATACTAGACAAAATTACAAATTAGGAAGAGCATTAGTGTTCTATGGTAGTTTAGTGATGTCTACCACATCATTACAAATCATAATTTGTCTTTCAAAACGTAATTCTTAAAATATGGAGTACGTTATTTGTAAACACCAAAAGACCTACAAATTTTGTCATCTTGCTAACATTGTCCTACTAGCCCTTTCACAGTTGGAAAAACTGGTTCACTGGCACATGTATTTGTTTTCTTGCTTCTAATAAAGTTGTTGTTCAACACTTTTAGGAAATTATACATGAATATACTCTATGATCAAAATTGGCAGGCAATTCTTCATTTAGCTCAATAATATTAAGTTTGAACATAGAAAAGAATATGCAATGAAGTCAAAGGATGTCAGAATTTTGGTGAAAATATTTGAGGATGTGAGCTAAGCTAGTTTTCTTTTGTCTAGCAAGAAGAAGAAAAAAACACAAAAAGTAACTGCCTCTCCTACTTTAACATGCATGTATCTCATTTTTGTGCTCGTCTTGACTTGGCCATGACTCATGCGATGGTAGCGTTCAGTGATGGAATCATAATTTTCATTAAGGGAATTTAGAATACACGAAGAAGTAAATATACGAATATGTTGATCAATAGGAGTTTAACATCTACCATATAAAGTATAAACATGAAAAATAATATTTTCGTCATAGGGGGTTTGATGATCAGATCCCTACATGGCTTCGCTCCTACCAACATCGTTGAGGTATGCATTCCTTTTGGAATATCTGATAAAATTATAATTAATGATACAGAGAAAATTAGCATGACCTTATATATCTATATATAAGGAATTGGGATGAGATGCACGCACGATAATTTACAGGTTCACGAGAACTCAATAATCTTAGAAACTCGTAAAACTTTAAGATAAATAGTTCATGATCTGCATGGTAAAACCGACATAAAGAATAGTGAAAACAGAAGTACAGACATGATTTGTAGTGTAATTGACGTTTGTTTACACCATAATGGACTCTTTTTTTAAAAATGTTAGGACTATATGAGAGCCCATTTGGATTCTTTCCTTTCATACATATGATAAAAATAATCTAAATTTATATATCTCGAAAATTTTGAACGGAGCTAGAGTTTTTAGTTATATTATAGATTCAATAATTTACTTAATGTATACAAATATTTATTCAAAACCTAGTAATTTGGCTTTTATAGAATCCAAATTCTTCAAAAATTTAAATTCACCTCTAATAATGTATGGCTATATACTCAAGGGTAATTGCACCTTTAATTCTTCAATTATTAATAAATTCTGATTGTAGTCCTTATAATATTAGGCTAAGTAGTTTTATAAGTATAACCTTTATAATTAGCTAAGATATGTGTTTTTTCTCCCTTTATATTAGAAAGATTCAATGATATGATACTTAAATCATTTTTAGAACTACATACGCTATCCTCAATTATGAAGTAACGATATAAATTTAATATAATATAATACATCAATAATTGAATGACTCAAAATCTAGGTCACTGATGAATTAATTAAGAGTTAAGTATACTTAATCATAAATGATGAGGACCAAAATCAAAATTGTAAATTACCTAACAGAACTTATCAGTCAAAGATAAGAGGAAATGAAAGATTATGAGAACCAACTGGTGCACTGGTGGGAGTGCTTCACCATTAACTAGAGGTTACGATTTGAGTTTTGGGTATGGAGAAAATCGTGTTGGAAGCGTCACCTTTAAATGGACCCTGCAGTGCGTGATCCGAATTTAGTCGGAACTCCAATATGGGCGACGGGAAATTTTTTTTTAAAAAAAAGATTATGATCAGTAGCAGCCTAACATATAAACATATGGGACCCTAAAAGAGAATGGGAGTTTGGGACCTCAAAGGAGAAGAATTTATTATTATGGGGAGACAAAGTAGCATGGCCATACCGCCATTGTCACCCAAAACTCCATGACATGGGGGTCCCAATCAATACATGACACGTGGCATCTAGTCCCATATGTGTCCTAGACATGTGAAAATTATAAACAATGGTCACCTTCTCCTAGTTTATCGGATCCAGGATATGAAGTTTATGAATTTAAAACTATGTACTTCGTATATAAAGAAATGAATCTTGTGGCGAATTATTCGATCCCAAAAGTTAGGTTATCATGAGAGGAGGATTATTCAAGTCTATATAAAGAGACCACTCATCTTATTAATCATTGGTGTGAGACGGCATTTCCATTCTTCGACTGACTTTAAAAAGAAGTGATACATAAATTGGCTTATGAAGGAAGTAATAGATTTCATAAAACATATATAGGTATTGAAATGTGTGACCACTTCATCTAATATATAGTTTTGTTTATTCAATTATATGTATATTAACACGTCCTTTCACGTGCAGTCAGGTTCTTTTTCATGAGTTTAATATCATTTTGATAATAGTTGGAACTAAGACTCGAACCCACTCTTCTGTCTGCTCATATATCATATGAACATTAATTTCATCTAAAATCGTTAGTTGTTACGGTGATTAGTGATTATATATTTTTATTTATGTAAAGCACGCTTAGATTAAAACTACCGATCGAATTCGACTGATCATAGCGGAAAAGGTACATCATGTCAATATGTCATGCTCTTAGGCTCCTCCTTCTTTCTCTAACTGATGACAATTTTAGTGGATCTAATGAAATCTCCATTCGAAAGACCTTTAATTTGATGTTTTGGCATATTGTTATTTGGGAAAACATTAGTATTAATTCTTGTATACCTTAACAACATATCATGAATATGATGTGTTACTACAAGTGTTTTTTCCTGTTTGTGCCAACTTATGTTGACATTAGCCTTTCTTGTTTTGCCTTAGAAATCTCATTATTAGTCCTTTTTTGTGTCTATATATGTATGTTTTGGGATGAAAATCCTTTCGATGAATTAACCTTACTCCAAACCGATATATTATTGGTGAACAAGTAAAGTATATTAGGACGCTTTGGAGAAACATGTCAACCCACTATTCATTAATTGATCAATATATATACGTATAATTATGTATGAACATTAGCTAAAATATTTCGATGATAATTAAATAGTTAATGGACATGTGTGTGTGTTAATAACATGGTGAATTTTGTGATATGTTTTTAAACTTTGATTATTCATATTCGTATACGTATTTAAGTTGACAAAAGTTGGCATAAACCTTCTCTGTTTATTTTATGTTATACCTAAGAAATTTCACTATATACCAAGTGCTAATTAAGAGGGGCCATAGGATCTTGTCATTTACTACAGGCTATTGTTGTGGAAATTTTGGTGAGTTTCGAAATTATGTTTTCCTACTGTCTAGGCAGTATGCATGACACTACAAGAAGCAGATATTTTTCCCACCACCACGAATTTATAAAACAATCGTGTTATAAAATATGATTTTTTCAATCATTTTTACCAAATATTTTTAATGGAAAAGGCATGACGGAAAACAGATTCTCACTGAAATACTGGAAAGCTTTCTAATTTCTCTATATGAAAACACATGCTCCTACTTCGTTTTTTTCTCACCTATTTAATTAAAATACCCAGAATAACCACTGGACATTTTTCAAGGACGATTTTTTAATAGTGTGAACATTGGCTGATCTATGTGGAGGGGTATATGGTGTTAGAATAGTTTGATATATCATAGGAAATGAATTGTTCTTCCCACATCTGTGATGAACGGCTTCTTTGAGGACTTAAAAGATCGTCGATTTTTCATGCCTCAGAGCCTCTATTCTCGATTACTTTTTCTTTCTTATGATTCTATGCTCTCCTCTTTAGATCACGTATAAATTTGATTATTTTTGTGTTAATTCAGCAGAAAGAAAACATGAACGTTAGAGAAAGTAGTGTACCATGCTTGTGTTATGCTTTCACAGACAAATATCTATTTTTGCAAGATTTTACCAATACGAAAGATGTGGACATGACCTTTACAACAAAAACTTTGTGTTTACATGCTAGTCGTAGCCCATAGGCTCATTTTCCATAGCCAAATAGATATTCTAGTTTTAGTGGTGATTTTTCCACTATCGTGGAGTTACCTGATACTTGTTATTGATAGACAGAGTTACCTTATACTTGTTATTGATAGATAGAGTTATCTTATACTTATTATTGGGTAAAGGGTGATAGGTATCTCATGAAGTTAATCGAGAGGCGTGCAAGCTAGTATGAATACGATAGTTACTAAAAGAAAAGATCCTCTAGTTTAAGGACAAAATGGTAGGCCTTGATGCTCCCTTTGAAAAAATCTCCCCCCTTAAGTCAACATCTTCGACCATTTTGTCTATAAACTCAGATATATTTCGTAATCTCCCCAAGCTCTATGACACCATGTTTCTAGGCACAAGATTTCCCTCAAGGATTTGTTTTCATCATTAACTAAATTTGAATAGTATGACCGATAAAAGCGACTAAATCTGAATTCACGCTGAAAAGTCCCAAGAAGATAAAGCGCAACAATAGTAAGCTCAAATTCAAATAGAATGTTGAAATAGGAAAGCAATCAAGAATGAAATTAGGCACCTCAGCGTTGCCCTTTTATAAAATAGCAAATGATTCGGACAGAGACACAATCTTTAAGGAGGTCAAATCCGACTGATTATTAACATTGTAAGTCAGAAGATTGCAACACTTGTGCTCTTGAACTATACATAAATATATGCTATACATAATTTTTACCGGTATAATCTTGAAGATTTTGGAAGCGGTGGAAGATATTAGCAGGACGGAGAAGTGTCACAGGACGATAAACAGGGGAAATATAAGCAAATGAATGGATGTCAAAGCTACAGTTCGCTCAGGCCCCCGAATGTGTTTTCTCCACTGTAGGTAACATAGAGGAAACCGTCATCATCCTTCTTCTCATCGTAGATTGCAGACATGATTGCCCCTGCGAAAACCAACACAGTGAGCTTACTTCATAGTAAAAGAGAGAATTGCTCTCCAAATTGCTATGGCAAATTCCAAAAAAACAGATATTAGTAGTAAAAAAACACCTGTTGGCGGTAGCACATTGTCAATAAATATGAATATTGCCTTTTCTGCACTCAATTTGATTCTTTTGCGAATGACATAGACAAATTGCCCAACTGTCAAGTCAGCTGGCACAAGATACCTGTAATTTTGCCAATCAGGAAAACATGAATCGAGTTTTTGCAATAACGATAGAAAGAAGGGTCGTGCTTATTGTGGCGTGTCCCTCATTGGCAGGAAAAAACAGATGTACAAAGGAGAAAGAAAAGGGTGATAAGAGTCAAATTCTAGATATTTGTAAATTTGACTCGTACAGCCTACAAGAGACGACAATATTCATCTCAACATATCACATGAATGACACCAATTATCACCTAAATTAAGCTAATGTTTGGGACAAAGTAGCAGGAAGCAATGTAGTTAAGGAAAAGGTCAATTGCCAATCTGAAGGGGAAGCACCAACTGAAAAGGGACACAAGAAATGACGGAATCAGGGAGAAACATTTTCTAATAGGTAATATGTTTCTCCCTTGGCTGTAGCACAACCGAACATAGATATAAGTAAAACAAAAAGTTAACTTGAATGTTGGTCAGTCCTTACTTTTTCTTATCGATGTTGGGAATATCACTTTTTTCAGCCTTTTCAACTATCACCTGCATGTTACAGAAATACTGTGAAAAAGAAGCACAACAGAATTCTGGATGGGGATTGGCACATAATACTAAATAAAACAAATACAAAGCAGAAATTCTTGAGTGAAAATTGGACAGTACCCTCGTTGGACTCATATCCAGTTTGAGTTTAAACAAGATTCAACTATGACAATCATATAGTTGGCACATAATATCAAAGCTTACAACTGGACAATACCCTCTTGGGCCATTATCCAGTTTGATTTGAGACAATTGTCAACTGTGACGAGGATAAAGAATATTCTGCTATGAACAAATTTTGAAGTATTGTTCAGACTTCAGTGAGTATTCATGTAGCCCAATTAAAGCTGCTTGGGATAGAGGTGTGGTTGCAATTGTTATTATTCCTTGATCCACATAAAATGTTCATATTATATACGTCTACACGTGATTCCAACATCTCCAGGGATCAGAATCTAAGCAATTGTGTTAGGCATCAGTAAGTGATTAACATGCTTTTTCTATTAGCTTAAATTTGACTTACTGGTTTCGACGTTGTTCATCAATACTTAAACTGCATTATAGTTTACATCATATCAAATCTACATACTTTTGTCATCAAAACTTTGACTAAATAAGCTTACTACTTCAACCTCTGCGATTCTTTCATCTCTTACTTTTGAAGTTTAGGTCTTGCCGAATGATCAACTCAGCTGTACCTATTGTCATTCTTTCTACCTTCAAATCGTTGGGGAACACATCCAACTACCAAAGAACTCATCTGCAGTAAGATATATCTACCCCATTCACCTCTAAAAAACTATCATACCCCTTTCAGTACACAAGAGAGCCTGTTGGGCTTCCAGACTGAGAGAAACGGAGTGGGATGGCCTTTGGACAAGGAAAAAGCAAACTAAGATTCTGACTTAATTGTCAACTTGATATAGATGAAACCACCGGTGACATTGGAATTGTAGAACTAGGAGATCAGGAAAACAGAATTGATAGTACCAAGAGACATGTCAACAAGAATGTGTTATTACCGTTGTTGTTTTATTCAGACTCGGAAAGCATGTTAGGTGCCTTCAATAATTTCACGGTGTATTATCCTTTTCTATTGTGCATTCAAGTCTCGGATGAATATGGGAACTTACGTTGCCAATAAAGAGGAAACTCACTCATCTTCATCAAAACTCCAGAGTCTGTTCATTCTCTGCCCCGAGGCTCCCAGTTGGTCTGTGAGTTAGTTGTGGTATTAGGCGTCCAGTGGAACTATTTGGGTTCTCTTCCCGGTCACCACGTGAGAATACCTATATTTCTTTCTTGTGTAATTGAGATGGTATTTGAATAACTAGAAACAGAAGATTCAGATTCTATGGCAATTTCCATTTGGTAGTGAAACAAGGAAATTTCAATGCAATCACATTATAACACCTCTTATCCCTTGTATCAGTCACTACCTTTTGAGAATAGTAAATAACAGAGAACTGCAAGTAAGAGGCAAGAAGAGAAAAGTCTGGAATTCTGAAAGCTCAACTATGTAACTTCCAAATTTATACCGGTTGAATCCAAATTTGTTTAAAAGATAATCTCACCACAGACAACTTGGCATTGTACAAATGCCAATGACTCGAAGTCACCTAGGCCCAACTCAACCTCAAAAGTTAGCTCAATAGGGGAGGATTGAGCAAGTCCATATAAGCAAACCACTAGTTTGTTCCCCAACCAACGTGGGACTCTAACCACTCTAACAGCCCCTTCATGCCCAGGCACAACTGGAGTGTGGACTGGGACATGTAAATATATGATACCTAGGCCCATGAGAATTTCCCAAGTCTATATAAGCAAATCACCAATCCATTCCCTGACCAACGTGGAGCTCTAACCCTCTCAAACACAGAAAAACACCAAAAAACAACATTTGCAGTTTATACTACAAGGCAATAGTTCAAATTTCATAATGCTTTTGTCAATAAAATCAATAAATCACATTATTCACATTGAAACTACCAGCTACCACAGAAAATTAAAATCCATTCACATAAACTTTGTTCTCACCGGAATCCTATCTGCGTATTTTTCCCTAATCCTAGCAGCCTCAGCGCGCCTCTTCTCTGAAGGATCATCCAAAACAACAGAGTCAAAACAATCATCAACACCCACAATTCTTTTCACAAAAAGAATATCATAACACAACAGAAACTACAAAAACCTAAAAAAAAAATAAAAAAAAAAAAATAAAAGAATCCAAACAAACCAAGATCATGTTCTTGCTTGAATGAGCTCTTAGCCATTTTTCCTGAATCAAACAATCAAATAAGCAGAATTATTAACTTAATTAACATATCATCCACAACCCAAATAAACCCAATAACTTTACAGAACAATCAACTAATTCTTCCAACACAAACACAAAACTTCAAAGTAATCATCTTTTGACCTAAACTGATACAAACTTAATCAAACCCACACAGAACTTTTAATTTTGCTGCTTCTAGAACAACCCCATCAAGAAAATATTCATCAAAAACATAAAACAGAAATAACCCAATTGATAAAGCTTGAATCTTTAACTAGTAGAAGTAAAATAAACATCAAAATTCATCAAAAAATTAAACAATACCGATTAAAAGGAGTAAAGAACCAACCTTTTTGTGAAAATATGATGGTCAATAGAGAGAAAAAAAGATAAAGAATGAAGGTTGAGTAATTGATGACTTGCTTTTGCTTTGATTTAGGACTCTTTTATGTATAAAATAATCATTATCCAAAACTCTTTTTACTTTTTAGTTTATACTTTATACACGCAAGTATTTGTAGACGTGGGCTTCAAGAAGAAGAAAAAAAAAAAGTCTAATTAAATTGGAGATTATTTCTTTCTATATATCCATTTGTATATTTGACTTTTAAGTAAATTTCATGACTTTGAGTTTCACTCACTATTATTTTGATAAATATAATATTTGAATATTGTAATGTCACATATTAGTGGTTTAAAAGATAAAATTTAAAATAAAATTATTAAAGATATGATAAATAAAAAATTAAGATTGCTGGATAGTTCAATGGTTAAGGGTGTTTGAAATGGTGATTTAATTCCTTTTTCAACTATATTAACTTGAAGGGATGGTTGAGTTGATGTAATAGGGATATTCTCATAAAGGTGATCAGAGCTCGAATCACATTGAATCTTTGGTTAAGGGTGTTTGAAATGGTGATTTAATTCCTTTTTCAACTATATTAACTTGAAGGGATGGTTGAGTTGATGTAATAGGGATATTCTCATAAAGGTGATCAGAGCTCGAATCACATTGAATCTTTTTTCACTCGGTTGAATTTGGTGCAACGAGTGTGGCATTCCAAAAAGAGGTGCTAGGAGATGTCCCCATGTGGTTCCTTTTTTCAGTTAAATTCATTGGAAAGGATTTGCTTATTGCAAGCTATTGCACATGAGAGGATTTATCCCATGCGCATTCAAAGATTAGCTGTTGCGGTTTTCTTAGGAATTTTTAACGTATAAATAAATTATTAGATAATTAGCAAAGACAAAATAAGAAGAAGGAAAAAGTAATGATGCGTTAATATACCAAATCAATTACTGCATAAAATGAATTTTTTCATTGTTACAACACAATAAATATAACAATATGATATTATAAAATTTAAGTAAAAATTAAAACATACGTTGTATTTAAACTAAAGACTATATTAGGTAGCAACCATCCAAAGAAGTTGTGATTATCCTATCTCAAACTCAACTTAATCTTTGAGATAATTTTCTAATAATATAAAGTTCACACATCTACACTATAACAAAAACAACTTTTAGCGGCAATAAATAGACACAATAATAAAGAGTGCTAAAGTTTTTACCGGCATTAGTTAAGCGTCATTGGATCCAATATCGCTAAAGGCTTTACGAACATATACAAAAAGTACTAATTATCGCTAAAAATACACATTTAGCGGCTATTGAGCTATTGTCATTAAAGATTATTTTTTTATTTAGTGCTAGATGCAAGGTTTGCAATGAAATTTCACATTTAGGAAAATGGCTTATCTAGTTTTCATGAATTTCAGGTTTAGTTAAATGGCTTATATTCAAGTAATAGGGTAATTTGGATAAAAATTGCAAATAATATATATATATATATATATTTACTTTTTGTTTTATATTCAAGTAATAGAGTAATTTGGACCAAAAATGCAAATGGAAGAATACACTTCAATTATTTTGATAAATGTATTTATAAAGTTTATTTATTGTACCCCGGAGTAGGTTTCTTGTATGTTTCAATAAAATCAATAATGGGAAAATTGTATGAAATAGCAAACAATTAATTTAAATTAAATGTTATAGCCATAGTTTATTTTAATTGTAATTCGCACCAAACATCCCCTTTTTTTGCCATCTGATTAGATATACAATTAGCCATTTTCGGTATACAATTAGCCATTTTATACATTTCGGTATAAAATGTGTTTTTGTTTGTATAAAGCAAGAGAAAAGTGTATATACAAATACAAATACATAAATTTTCGTCCTATACATTTATAATTATACAAATACAGATCTTATTAAACAAATTACAATGTATAAATGAATTTATACAAAACTAAACAATTTGTATAAAATTGGATGTTTATAACGAATTATACAAATCAAAAACTTCATAGCAAACATAAAATTTGTTATGAAATTATGCTAACTATAGATATAACATACAAATATGATTTTTATGTTTGCTATATGTGAAAGTTGCTCAATAATTACTAGATTGTTTTATAGTTATATATAATATACTTATATTATAGCATTATTGTTTGGTTGGCAAGTACTTGGCAAAGAATTCTAATGAACTTTTCATGATTAATAAATTAGTGTTCGACTTTTTCTCCCCAATCAATTTATTTTAATGCTTTCTTAAAGTTTATTTTAATTTTCGAAGATAAACGATTGTGATAGATCCATTAACTAGGATATTTGATGAGGCTTTTTTTTAAAAAAAATTAAGGAAAAATTATTGAAATACATGTCTTATGTTTCCCTTATTTCTAATATTCCCTTCTATTTCTAAAAACCTCTAAAATCCCTTATTTCTCTCCTAATTGTAAATTATTTTATAATGTATCCGAGCTAATTTTTAATGTATCTGAGCTACATATTATGTATTCGGTTTATTTTATAATGTATCCAAGCTAGTCTTTAATGTATCTGAGCTACATATTATGTATCCGGTTTGTTTTACTTTATCAGAGATTAACGTAATTACAAACTAAATAGGGATAGATTATAATTTCATATTAAAATTATGTGATTCCTAAAATTTATACGTGGAAATCTTTTTTTTTTTTAAAGGGAAAGGGGATATACCTTACGAATCATCCAAATGTACTCTGCTTTCTTTGTCTTCTCTCATCTTTTGCCTTTCGAAATTCGATAGTCTTGGATTACACCGCTAAATGCTAAAACAGATGTCATTTATTTATTTTAATTAAAAGAATTGAATGTAATTGAAATTAACAATGGTATTTAGGGGTGGACAGGGCATGCTATTTATGGAAATAGCTTATCATATCAAAAAATTTAATATCGTGATTTTGACATTATGATATTTGGTATGGTATATGGTATATATTTTAATTTTTTGATATTTTACGGTATTTGGTATTTAGATATAACATACCGAAATACCAAATATCATATTGAAGTATATAATTACATAAATAACATATACATTATTAAAATACTAACAAATATGCAACCTAGTATTAGTATAAACTAAATGTTTAGAAGTTAAAACTTTGACTACTCTATTTTGATTGAAATGTATTTGAATTTGTACTTTATTTTGCATATATATTTCTATACATGTGTAATATGTTAGTATGATACAACTGAAACCTTTTTAGTTGTCAAAGTCATAATACTCTATTATACAAGTATATATTAGTCGAAGTTGATCAAATTATGGTTACCGATTTATCATACCGTAAAATATCGAAATCGAACTTGAATAAACCGAACCATACCGAATTAAATTAATATGGTAATAATATAACATTTTAAAAACTGAATATCAAAATTACGATATCGAAATTTCAAATATTGTACCGTACCATACCATACCCATCCATAATGGTATTATACTACTATTTTGATGGGAATTAATTTATCGTATGTCATTTTATAAATTTAGAATTTTTTTATGAAAGCTCTATGGAAAACATTTTTGACTCTGTGGATATAGTACTGATTTATGAGATTTAGGATATAGTTGATGCTAGTTTGGAGGTTTGGAGACAGACTCTGAAGTTTAAAGAATTCAGGTTGTTCAGGATCAAAACAAAATATTTGGAGTGCTAATTCAATATGGCGATGGATGGAGCGGACGTGAAACTAAGGTTTGCCACACAAACTATTCCCAAAAAAAAAAGCTTTAAGTAGCTTGGATTTGTAGCCTAAGATAGTGGGGACATCGATTATGATATCACACATTGCATTAGATGGTTTGGATGAAATGAAGGCTTGCCTCTGGAGTTTTGTGTGTTATGAAGGTACCACCTAAACTTAAAGGTGGTGATAAAGTTTGCATATACTCTATTCTCCTCATAATGAGTTTTGTTGGTGTGATATTTTAATATTAATAAAAATATATTATACGTCACATTATATATCATGTTATGTCTATTCTCCTCAGAATGAGTTAGTGCCTCTTTACTCTTATCAATTGTGGAAGAAAGTGGTCATTAGTTGTTAGTAACTTGTGCAACCACAAACTCTTTATTTCACCCATTATTCTATCTTTATATCTTGCAACTTATGTAACATTTGGGCCATTCATTTGGCAAATTTACTACCCATTATCTTCCTATTCATTGCAAGGAATAATTCATCACCTATAAATAGTGCGATTTTTCTTGTGTTGGGTAGAAGTAGAAACAACAAGATATGTGAAAAAGAGTATGTCAAAAAGATGAGAAGTTTGGAAAAATATTGTAGAGTGAAAGAGAGTTGAGACAGAAAATATTCTAAGTCTTCAACTATATTCACCATACAAAAGAGAGTATTATATGTTGAAGGAATGTGTTCTTTTTGTGGAGCTTTGGACTCTTCAACTAATCCGGAGTTGATTGAGTTGTACGACGTTGTTGAGCTGTTGTATCCTGGAGGGGACTAGTCAAGAATATTACTACTGGATCGGTGTAGATTATGCCGCGGTGGACTTGAATCTCATTAAAGAGAGCGAGATATTCGCACCTCAACCTAAAGATTTATTTATACATTTTTGTTCATTTTTATTTCAACTGTAATTTATTGTATTTATGGTATATTACAGCAACAAGTTTCACTGAATAAGTTATTGTAATTTTAATTTTTTGTTACGAAAATTCCATTTTTTAATTGGGCGTGTGCCAATGCATATTTTTATTTTTATTAAATGACAGTTAGATAATGTAATGTATATTCAAACTTCATTCATTACGTAACCGTAATAAATTAATGTAGTTAGGTGTATATTAAATTTTCGTTTGCTACTACAAACTTTACGAACTATATTAACGTGTTATAAATCAATTAGGCCATTAATTACATACTTGATGAAGTGGATATGTTTTATTAGTTTTTGATTGGTTTTTATAGACCTAAATTACTATTTTTGGTATAATGAATATATTAATTTATTCCTAATTATACCATAGAATAATAACGATATATGGAATAGTAATCCTTATATTACAATCTACATAGCCTTTTTTTATAAAAAAAAATGCCTGTTTGTGGTGCTTATTATTATTATTATTATTATTATTATTAGGCTTGTTTGATCATGTAATTTGGAGCTTAAATTTGAAGTTCTTATATTGTTGTAAACCATTAAATGGCATCTTAGTTATCAATAATTGATTAAATATGAAATTGTTTCAATGGTAATAAAAAAGAATTTTTGTAAGAACTACCCTAGAAACAATAATTTTGAAAATATTAATGGGCTTATATTAAATTACTTGTCTGGGCTTTTCTGTTCAAGCTAGCCCAATAACTACAGGGACTGTTGATAAATGTAGCCCACAATATGGTAGTGCACTGATTTGTGCAAATATCTTTTTAGGCTACTATTTAAATTTTGAAAAGTTAATGCAAATATAATCCAAAATTTATTTAAAAGTTGAGATGGAATAGGTTAAGATGAGGCGTGTTGTAGGGTGTGAACTAATCAGAAGGACACAATCAATAGGAAATGTCACTTATTCAATATGTTTTTCTTACTTCAATAGAAAAGTTATTCTTCTCATTTAAAAATAAATAAATTAACTTCTAGATAAAATATTTTTCAAAATTTTTAATTAATCAAATATATTTTTAAATTTTTTTTTTTTATAGAAAAATGTTTTCCTACCTACCAAACACACTAAGAGGAGACTTTGACTATATGGGCTTTCATTTGTCACTTCTATACTAGTTTTAGGTAGGTATTATATTGAGTATATCATAAACTTCTACTTGCTTTAGTTTTGAATTATATTAGGGAAAAAATAAATAATTGTTGATTATTATGGTTGAAGACTTAGCTGTGACACCACTATGAATGGTTGTATGACTTTGATTGATCAATCATGTAACCAAATCACTCTTTTGGGGATTTTACTTTTTCTGGTAAATATATATTCGTACTCGATATTTATATCATATCAAATAATTTAAATATTAGAGGATAAAAATAAATAATTATACAATCACCAATTAATTACAATTAAGTAATGAATATCATGCATGTGAAGAGAATATATGTTTATATTTATTATTAATAAGAATTAGACGTTTGGATTAATTAATTGATCCTATTTGCTTTATCATTAATGATTAGGTCAATCAAACATTATGGCTTGTTAGAGAATTAAACAATCTTTTTGCAGCTTAGTCTTTCTAGGCAAGTGCTAAATGTTTATCCATGTCCAGTAATTAACAGACAAATTAAAAGTCTATTTGTTGCTATTAACATGATTGAATATATTTGAAAGAACATATCAATATTAAGTACAGTATACTAAAGAAGTTTTTTTTTTAGTTTCTATCGAGTGTGCTTTGGTATATTCCTGTTAGTATTTTGATTAATTTGAATTCGCAACATGTAAGATTTATTAAAGGAAAAACACATTTTAACATGATTGTTATTATGCGTAGGACTCAAACAGATACCTCAAGCTAAGAGTAGAAATATTTTATTCATCTTACCATAATTCACATAAAACTTTCTAACTTTATTTGGAGGGAGTGTGAGGAATGTGCCATTATCGAGTGTTTGACATTCATGTTATAATTTCGATTAATTTGAATTCACACCTAAGAAACAAGTCATCCTAACATGATTTTTATTATACATAAGACTCAAACTGACACCTCTAAAAAAGTAGAGAGATCCTATTTATCTTACTACGATTCGCATCTAAATTTCAAACCAATCTTTTGTAGCTTAGTCTTACGAGGCAAGTGCTTAATGAATTATCTATGTCCAATAATTATTAGACAAATCTAAAGTCTATGTTGCTACTAATATGATTGAATATATATGTTTAAAAGAACACATCAACATTAAGAACAATATATTAAAGAAGGATTTTCTTTTTCTTATGGTTTCTATTCCATGTTTGATATTCACATTAGAATTTTGATTAATTCAGATTCGCACCATATAAGACTATTTAAGGAAAAAAAACACTCTAATATAATTGTTAGCAATACGTAGGACTCAAATTGAGACCTCTACTTAAGAATAATAAGATCATAATCATCCTACCGCGTACCATTCAAATAGAAATTTAAATTATGTGTGTGTGAGGAATGTGGCATTAATTATATAAATGTAATAAAAAGTTAATCAATGGACATGAAGAATATAATATGAATGTCGGAGAAAAAAATAATTATTTAATTATAATACCCAAAAAAGGATGACAGATGTATAAAACATCAATATGACCTAGTGGGGAACACAATGTGTATTAAGCAAAGTTAATTTCTTGGTCACAAAGAAATCAATTTTGATGTGGAAATGTTTCACTTTACAATTGCTC
>JAJOOO010001199.1:0-25318 GCA_029582685.1 Solanum piurae | reverse complement strand
CTGCTGCTGTATGTAATGGATTGGGATGGGAATTACGTATGTTGTTGTATTGTATGGGCTTGGTAGGCTGAGAATGTAATCAAGAATAAAGGGCCCCAGGTGATTATTTAAATAAGCTAGAAGTAAGATTAGAGAATAGTTAAAAATTGCAATAACCATTTAAAGTTAAAACTTAGCCAAATTGAATTTACTTAGCAAACCCGACTAATAAATAGGTAAGACGAATTAATATAATTAGTCAACGAGCTTCCTAATATTAACGAAATAAAATAGTTAACTCAAATATAAACTAAATAATTTGAAATATAAACTATTGTATAACTAAACTAATGAACCAAATATTTAACAAAACCTTTTTGAGACCATTTTCGAATAATCATAAAATATACTAATTATATACATGAAAATAAAAAATTAAAAAAAAGTGACAAAACTATTTTAAATAACTCGCAAACTATATTATTATTATATTTTTTATTTTTTTTTTTTTGAAATTTTATAAAACTAATTATCTTAAATCGTTTGAAATTAAGGAAGCTCAAAATGATTAATTTATATTGTGGAGGTCCAAAATTGGGTGTCAACAATGGTTTCTTTCCCAATCACTTAGATTCGAATACTCAACTTATGTACATGATAATCTACTCCAAACCACCCTCAATTCACCAACTTTAACTCAAGAATTCATCAAACCCATTCTAATTCAAGAGCGAAAACAATAATTTCAAGAAACAAATCAAGAACTCAAATTCTTCAACTTCAAGAAAAAAACTTCGCGAAAAATAACATGATTGGCGTGTGGGTGAACGAACCCAACACTGTGAGAAACTCACATACTTCTTAGGGATCAAACCCTTGGCGAGATGACCTTCGATTTCGCAAGAAACTTGATGAATGCCTTGACTTTTCTCCTCTTTTCTCTTCTTTAATTCTTTTTCTAAAACCCTAGCGTAAATTAGGATTGTGTAAACTAAACCAAATCAGTTTAGTCCCATTTATTAATTATTCAAAACTAGTTAAATCTGACAGGATAAGGAAAATACCAAAATACCCCTCTTAAATCCGGGTAACTTTCCTTAAATAGACAACTCGACTTCAAACAGTCATATCTCACTCATACGAGCTCGAAAATTAGCAAACTCAGTGGAGTTGGAAAGATAATTCCAAGACCTTTCATTTGATATCTTATGGGCCACCTAAATCGTCCTGTACTGAATGTTATGGTCATTTGAAGTTGATTCAAAACTCACAACTTAAGCATAACTGGTAAAATTTCAAGTTAGCTTCTTTCCAAATTAGTTCTTTATATTTTTAGCTCTTTCTAAGGAGGGATGTTACACTATGCTTATAAAGCAATATGGAATCATCTAAAAAGTATGACCCTTTCTACCCACGTTGGCTACATGGTTTATGAAGACTATGAGTTGTATGAACTCGTCACCATATCGGTGCTTAATACTACTCTCAAAAATATAACTCAGCTTATATTTCTAAATACATTTCCTCATCCTCAAGCTTTGAGATTATTACTCAAAAGTTTCTCTTAAAAGAGATTATACTAAAAAATTCCTCATGAACTCATTTAGAAATCGATGTTTCCTTCTTCTTTTTTAAATATGAAAATATTTACTCTTGGGAATAATTAGTTCCCATATATTCATTTTGAAAAAATGAAAACTCAACTCTCCTCATTCTCAAACTCAAGTACTCAAGTCTTAAAACAAATTTTAAAAGATTGTAAAAGACTTCTCAAAATGACTCGAAAGAGCTCTCAAGACTTTTCTCTTAACTCTATCTTAAATTGAATTATGAATTCAAGGGTTATGCTTCATGTTAGGAAGGATCTCTCGATATTTAGATGTAGTTTAGAGAAGTTAGAATCATTAGGGAGTAAAGGTACACTGTAAAAGAACTTAGATGGAGCAAATGACAAAAAAAGAGTGAGGGCAGGCCACCCTAGTGCACTGTTGGCGTGGTGCGCCATCCCCTAAGCTTCAGAGACTCAAATGTGGCACACTGCTGGCGCGCCGCCCCAGCCCCCTTGGCGCATTAGGGGAGCGCTTCCCCAGCCCCCTTGGTGCATCGGGGGCGCGTCACCCCAACCCCTTTGGTGCATTGGGGGCGCGTCGGCCCAGCCCCTCCCCAGAACATTCCGACGAATTTTCTTATTCAATTTTTTGCCCTAATTTGCCTAGAATCGAATGGTTTCTTCCCAACTCACTTAGATTCGAATACCCAACATAAGTACACAAAAATCTATTCAAAACAACCCTCAAACTACTAACTTTCATCTCAAGAACTCATCAAACCCATCATTAACGATTTAAGAACAGAACTTCGAGAAACTCTTCAAGAACTCAAGTCATTCAACCTCAAGAATGAAATTATGGATTTAAAATAACATGATTGGCGTGTGGGTGAAAGAACCCAACACTATGAGATCTTACATACCTTAATTTGGCGAAACAAATCATCGATTCGCAAGAATCTTGATGGTTATTCCATTTCTCCTCTTTTCCTCTTTTCCTCTTCTTGAACTCCTCTCAAGACCCTAAGCGTATTTTAGGATTCTGAAAACTTACCCAAATCAGTTTAGACCCCTAAAATAGTACTAAAAATATTTAAAGCCGATGGGGTAAGGAAAAGACCAAAATACCCCTTATTAATTCGGGTAAATTTCCTTAACCGGACAGGCTAACTTCAAATGGGCATATCTCCCTCATCCGAACTCAAAATTGAGCAACTCGGCGGAGTTGGAAAGAGGATTCAAAGAGCATTCATTTGGTATCTTTTGGGCCACCTAAATCATCATGTACGGAAAGTTATGGTCGTTTGAAGTTGACCCAAAACTCACAACTTAAGCTTAACTTGAACAAATCTCAAATTTGCTCTTTCCAAATTAGTTCTTTCTAAATTTAGCCCTTTCTAAGGTCAAGGTGTTACAATTATATTAAAAATATATCAATACTATATTAAATAAAAACGGCAGTTGTAATATAATTTGGATTCAATATCATACATTGTTATGACTTCGATAGTTATTAATCCAAAACATAAATAATAGATTTCTAATAACATAAAATAATTTAAATAGTACTTAAATGTTTGAAATTCAGGTATAACACTTATAATGTATTACAATACAGACACAATATATTTTTAATATCATATTACACATATCACTCATTTTCTTAGTGATATAAATTAGAACAATTTAGAAGGCACATTTAATACATGTTTTACTAATGAACAATCCATTTATAATACATATTGCAAACATCACTCCTACTTAGTGATACCAACTAGAATAATTTATTAAATTCATTTATAATTTATACTCCCTCCGTCCCATTTTATATGATGTACTTTGATTTGGCACAAACTTTAAGAAAAATGGAAAGACTCTACAATGTTCCAAAACTACCCTTATTAATAAGTCTAAATTGTTAAAAATAAAAAAAATACTATATCTGACTTTGAATAGAAAAGTTTATGACTTTTCTGTCTCTCATAAGTTAATGTCACATCAGTCATTAATATAAATTCAAAAGAGTCCAATATATTTATTTATCTCTCTTCTTTCTTCTCCACTCTCCATTCTCCATTATCTCTCCCTTAATCTTTCAATGAAGGAGAAAGACTCCAAAATGATTGAGTTTTTGCCATTGCAGGTAAAAGTAGTTTTTTTTCATGATTTTAATTATAGTTTCAAAAAATTGATAACATAAAAAAAATGTGGGAAAAGATTAAAATTTTCAGTTTCTAGCGCCAATTTTTTTGCCAAATTTTAAAATATTAGCTAATGGACTCTATATAAGTAGAGATACTTCATCTTTAATTTTTCAATTCTTCCTTTCACAGTTTTTCCAATCAGTGATCTTAAAATGAGTGTTGAATTTTCAAAAGACCCAATTACCACAAAAAGGCGATTGAATCTGAACGACCGTCGAGCAATTGCGGAGTGGCTTTTGAAAGAAAGTAAGAATGGAAAACTTAAACATGGTTCTGTAAAGGAAGAAAGTATTTTGTTCAACACAGCAAGAAGTACCATTGATCGTATTTGGAGACAAGCTAGATTATGTGTTGCTAATGGTGACATGTTAAATGTTTCTACTAATCTTGCAGGCAAAGTTGGGAGAAAACGCATACAAGTCGATATCAACCAATTCAAAGAAATTCCACTATGTCGTCGAACAAATATTCGATCTCTTTCTTTTGCAATAAATATGGCAAAATCAACAGTTTTTCGACGTGTGAAAGAAGGTGCAATTAGGCCACACACCAACGCCATCAAACCGCATTTGATCGAAGAAAAAAAAAGGCGAGACTTCGATTTTGCTTCTCAATGATTGATCAGAGTACACTTCACTCAAATCACATGTTTATAGACATGTTTAATTATATCCATATCAATGAAAAATGGTTTTAGTTATCGAAAAAATTTGAAAGGTATTATCTTCTTCCCGAAGAAGAAGAGTCTAATCCGTATCGTTCTTGCAAAAGTAAAACTTTTATCACAAAATTTATGTTTATGGCAGCTGTTGCACGTCCTAGATTTGACATTAATGGAGTTGAGTTATTTTCGGGAAAAATAAGAATTTTTCCGTTTGTAGTTAAGGAACCAGCCAAACGGAATAGCAAAAATCGAACAGCAGGAACTATCGAAACAAAACCAATTTTATCGGTGACTAAAGATATCACAAGAGCTTGTTTGATAGAGAAGTTCTTCCAGCCATTCGATCAAAATGGCCAGCTTCAACGTCAAGTGCACCCATTTTCATCCAACAAGATAATGCAAGACCACATATTGGTGTTAATGATTTGGAATTTATGGAAGCCGCTCAACGAGATGGATTTGATATTAAGTTATGCTTTCAACCCCCTAATAGTCCTGATCTTAACGTTTTGGACCTTGGATTTTTTAGAGCAATTCAATCTCTTCAATATCAAAATGCTCCTTCAAATGTTGATGAATTAGTGGAGGTTGTTGAAAAATCATTCAATGAAATGAAAATAGAACGACTCAATCATGTATTTTTGACTTTGCAATGTTGTATGAATGAGGTGATGAAAGATAGTGGTGGCAATAACTACAAAGTGCCTCATATGAACAAAGAAAGACTCGAAAGAGAAAATAATCTCCCACTTCAAGTTCGTTGTGATGTTGATGTTGTTAATCAAGCTTTAACTCTACTTCAACAGTGATGAGATTAGAAGTATTAAAACAACTTGTGTTTTTGTACATTTTGATGTTTATATTAGAACTTTGCAAATTTAATTTAATTTTTGGATAGTTTAATGTTTATGTTAAAATCTTGCAAAGTGTAATTTACTTTTGGAATAGTTTAAAGTTTTTGTTGGGACATTGTAAATTCAACATGTTGAAGTAAAATTTTCATTTTGGTAAATATAAGAAAATTTTACTTCTTGAAGTTTATATTTGAAAATTTTCATTTTATTTTTATTGTAAATCTTAACTACAGAAAAAAGAAGAAACATTCATCAAAAAAATTTAAGTGAGGACAACTTTTGATTGTACATTCTTTAACTTTTAAAAATAAAAATAAAATTACATTCACATACGGAGTACTTCACAATTCTATCAACAATGTAAAAGAAAGAAAGAATAGAGTATGATAAAGTAGTGAAAAGAAAGAATAAATTATGACAAAGTATTGAAAAAGGTGTTAAAGCACTGTTGACTATCAGCAAAAAGAGAAAAGTAGTTGTACTTTTTACTACATTTCAATAACTTTTTCTTTAAATTAAAAGAGTGCCACTATTGAAATAATGAGATTCAAGAAGGGTAAAATAGGGATAATGTCATTAAAAATTTACCAAATAAGGAAATGTGTCATTCTTTTTGGGACTGACCAAAAAGGAAAGTGAGTCATATAAATTGGGACAGAGGGAGTAATAGAAATTTCAAGAAACCACCAACATCAATATGCTCAACTCAAAGAATTATAACTACCCCATTAGTTTTGCAATCAAAATTCCAATAAGAATTCAAACTTTCAACAATATACACATCGATTTGAAACATAAAACAAATGGGTTAATTAGACTATTTAAATAAATTGGTCATGATTTTAAGAAATCACAAGTATCTAACCTTCAAATTAAATGAGATGCACGAATTAGAGAAGTGTATTATGCTATTAACTGATAGCGAATAGTGTCCTTGTAAGTGGTGTTGGTAGTGAGGTGTAGTGTGATGGTGATATGAAAGAACTACTGGGTGAATGTACATGATATCTGTGTTGAAGGAAGAAGGTGAAGAATAGCATTAATTAAATAAATCCTTTTAACATTCAAAGCAATAGACTTTAAAGTTTCCATGTAGGTAGTTTGGTGAGACCGACTTAGATTGCCAATGTCATTGGCGACTTGCCAAACTTTCCTATCTTATCGAAATTCACCTCTGACATTTGGATTTGTTGTAAATATCGGTAATTCTCATAGGCCATCAATGACAAAAAATAAAATTTAAGTTGCCTTCTAATAAGCTCTTTATTTAATGTCATGGCATAAGGCTGGTATGAGTCCTCAAGCGTCATGAGGTAGAACACCTCAATTATAACGATTCCAGGACCATCACAAAAATATTGCATGAGACATTGACCATTCACCTCTAAACTCGACCCAACATGACTTTCCAATTCAATAGACCCATTGGGAAAAGTATGCATTACGCGAAAGAGTCTAGATAATTTGGATTTTAACTTTATTGAAAATAATTTGAGCAGCAAATTAAATAGAAACACCATGTCGCCACCTCAAAATTTCCTTTTAAAAATCTTAGCATCATGTCATCTCTTCATTCTCTCCTTTTAAAGAGAAGATCTATGATATGCCTTTAAATGAAACTTATCCATTTCATACAATTTCCCCACTCTCCCTTCAAAGCATCTTCCTAATTCGAATTCATTTTTTTTAACTCTCACAAAGTCTTGTGCTCTAATTCCACAAGCAAATGACAAGCCTTTCCAAAAATAAGTTGGTAAAGAAACTAATGGGCACTCAACTATACCCCATTTTAGGACATAATCAGTCATTTACAAAACAATACCCAACTTTAGAATTCGAGATCGAACCAAAATGAATGAAAGTTGGGATCACTCTTGTGGAAAATAGTGACAGTTGTATTAAGTTGTTAATTAGATTAGCTTAAATACTAATTAGTTACAGAGTCTGTTAGCTAAAACTGATAGTTAGTTAGATAGCTTTGTAAATAAAGTAGTCGGTTAGTGATATGTATAAATAGACACACTTGTATCAATGAAAGGTAATGCAATTCCACAAAATTTCTCCAGTTACTTTCTTACTTCTCCTTTAATGGCAATGTAACATTTTCCATTGTAGCTAGGTTAATACTTTCAACATGGTATCAGAGCAGGGCCCGTCTCACCCGATGTTAGGGCCCCCAAAATCAAAATTGTCCACGCACCATATGCTTATAAGCATTGGGCGTGAGGTGAGGTATTAAAGAATGACAAAAGTCCCACATTGATCGGTGATTAATGAGATGGGTGGACTCCTTATAAGGCTTGGACAATCCTCCTCCTTTTGAGCTAGCTTTTGGGGTGTGAGTTAGGCCTAAGACCTAATTTAACATGGTATCAGAGCCTAGGTTCCATTGAAGCCTAGCACGCCTCGTTGCATAGATGTTGAGAAGAGATCTGGAGAAGACAACTGCATATACTCGAGAAAGGGAATTTGGGGATTTCATCACCAATTGAGGAATTACAGACAATTTCGTTTGTACAAAATCAAATCCAATTTGAATCCAAAGAAGGAGCTCAAAAATGGTAGATGCAACAGATTTGTCAACACAATCGCCATCTCCATCAAGTTCCACACAGGTTCCAAAGTTTACCGATATTCACCCCAGAAATCCCTTGTATCTTTATCCTTCAGATACACCAGGTAGCATTCTGATTTCGCAAAAATTAACTGGTATAGAGAATTACACAGGTTGGAGCAATTCGATGAGAGTAACATTGTTAGCTAAGAATAAAATTGCATTTATAGATGAATCCTGTAGAAAAGAAAACTATGTAGGAGATTTAGAACATGAATGGGAAAGATGCAACGCCTTTGTTCTGTCATGTATTACCAACTCTGTTTCGAAGGAATTGGCTAATGGCCTCATGTTTTCGTCTAATGCTTGCACTGTATGGAGAGATTTAAATGAGCGTTTTGATAAAAAAAATCTAACTAGGATCTATCAATTGCATCGTGAACTAAGTACCATGAGTCAAGGCACTCTTACTGTTTCAGAATACTACTCTAGACTTAAAAATCTATGGGATGAACATATCTCTTTAGTACCATTGCCTGCTTGTGAATGTGACAAATATAGGGAGTATGCTGATCATATGGAGAAACAGAAGCTTATTCAATTTTTGATGGGACTAAATGAGACATTTGCTCAATCTCGAAGTCATATTCTGATGACTGTTCCTAGCCCTAACTTGAACCAAGCTTACAACATGATAATGCAAGATGAGAGTCAGAGAGTCCAGTCAAACATGATTTCTGCTTCAGTGATACCATTGCAACAATTAGATATTAATGAGCCTACTGTATTAGCATCTGTCCAGCACAACAACTTTAAGAAGACTAATGATCTATACTGTGAGCATTGCCATATGAGAAATCATAACACCAAGTATTGCTATAAGTTGGTAGGATATTCGGCTGAATCACAAGTATGGTAAAAGGAATTTTGTGGATAGAAATGTGGAAAGGAATGACAGGAAACCACAGTTTGGGGATGAAAGACAGAGATTTCAAGGTGATAGGCAACAAAGGTTTGGTGGAAATAGGAGGCAACAGGCACACAATGCACAATGTGCTGATAATTCAGAGTATGGAAACAGACAATAGCAGAATCAAAACACAGGTCAGCTAGATGGATTGGAGCATGTCAATGATTCTTCCTCATCTATGTTAGTGCCATCATTTACTCATGATCAGTAAAATCATCTCATGAGGATGCTGGAAAATGACTCTTCACCACAAGGAAGTATAGCCAATATGGTAGGTATATCCCAAAACACTACTTCATGTTTTACATCAAGGTGTTTTTCTGCAGGTTTAGACACAGCCCCTTGGGTGGTTGATGATGGTGCTACCAATCACATGGTCTGTAGTATAAAATCCTTGCTAAATTCCTCATTTGCACCATCTTCTAACAACCAAGTACACCTTCCAAATGGTCAAACAACAGATGTTAAACACATTGGCACAACAACACTTTTTGATAATTGTGTATTGAACACTTTGTTACATGTCCCTAAGTTTGAATATAACCTCTTGTCCATCTCCAAGCTTACCAAGGAACTTCATTGTTGTGTTTCTATTTATCCCTCTTTTTGTACCTTTCAGGACCTGTCAACTGGCAAGGTCAGGGGGATTGGTAGGGAAAAAGATGGCTTATACCTGCTTCCCTCTACTCAACAACATCCACCTGCTAGTACTCTAGTTGAACACCAATCTTGTTCATCGTCTATTCATACTGATAAAGCTGATACATCCATCTGGCATCTCAGACTTGGGCATGCACCAATAGCTGTTCTTCAGAAGATTCCCTTACTCAACTCCAACAATTTGCCTGCAGCATCTATTTTTTGTCCTGTTTGTCCTCTTTCTAGACAAACTAGATTTCCATTTCCCACTGGTACTAAGAAGTCTATTCATTTTTTTTATCTCATTCACATGGATGTTTGGGGTCCCTATAAACAATGTACTTATAATGGTTACAAATATTTTCTTACTATTGTAGATGATCATTCCAGAATGACCTGGATTTACTTGTTAAGATTGAAAAGTGATGTAATAATACACATTACTTCATTCCTTAATCTCATTAAGAATCAGTTTTCAGCATCAGTTAAAATTGTTAGGACTGATAATAGGTTGGAATTCTTTAATTCTCAATGTCATACCCTTTTTACTTCCCTTGGTATTATGCATCAAAGTACTTGTGTGCATACACCTCAGCAGAATGACATTGTTGAGAGAAAACACAGGAACCTTCTTGAAATGGCAAGAGCCCTTAGATTTCAGGCTCATGTACCCCTCAAGTTTTGGGGAGAATGTATCACTACTGCAGCATATCTTATAAACAGAATGCCCTCCACAGTTCCATCTAACAAATCACCTTATGAAGTGTTTCATGGACACCCTCCTAAGCTAGACCATATCAAAGTGTTTGGATGTCTATGTTATGCAACCAAACCTATGTTCACAGATAAGTTGTGTTCCAAAGTCATACCCTCTGTATTCATGGGCTATTCACCCAACCAGAAAGGGTACAAACTTTACAATATCTCCTTAGACACCTTCTTCACCAGCAGAGATGTTTCCTTCAGAGAACATCTCTTCCCTTTTCAGCATCCCAAGTCCACTTTTTTGGCTTCAGACTACATGTCCACCTCACATACTTTCCCTCCTACCTCAGCATTTCCTCATCCTATGGATGTGCCCTTGTCATCCACTGATCACACCTTGAACATACCCTCTTCTTCTTCACTTCCATCTGTTCCTTCAGTGTCATCTTCTCCTATTACTACCACTGATCTTGTCCTTATTTCATCACCACATCCTTCTAGGAAAACCACCATAGTTACTAAGCCCCCCATTTGGCACACTGATTACATTACCAAATCATCTACCTCTCATCCAATTTCCAATTGTCTTTCTTATTCTGCAGTCTCACCATCTTACAAAGCCTACCTCACAGCCTTCTCTGCTTCTATTACTGAGCCATCTTCTTATAATCAAGCTGCTCAATATAAGCATTGGGTTTATGCTATGTACCAAGAGATTGTTGCCCTCACTGATAATCACACTTGGGAAGTTGTAGACCTACCTGCAGGTAAAACTCCTATTGAATGTAAATGGGTGTACAAGGTAAAATACAAGGCTGATGGATCTATAGAGAGGCGTAAAGATAGATTGGTTGCCAAGGGGTTTACTCAGCAAGAAGGGCTTGATTACCATGACACATTTTCTCTGGTGGTTAAAATGGTCACTGTGAGGACTGTTGTTTCTATTGCTGCTCAGTCTAACTGGCCTTTATTCCAGATGGATGTTTATAATGCCTTCCTCCAGGGTGATCTTATAGAGGAGGTTTATATGACTTTGCCTTCAGGTTTTGGCAGCCAGGGGGAGCACAATGTATGTAGGCTACTCAAATCCCTGTACGGCTTAAAACAAGCCAGCAGACAGTGGAATTTGAAGCTTACAACAGCCCCGGTTCAGTCTGGTTTTACACAAAGCAAGCTGGATTATTCTTTGTTTACAAAAGAGAATGAAAGAGGAATTGTTATCATACTTGTTTATGTTGATGACCTGCTAATTACTGGTAGTGACAACAAGCTAATTCAGGATGCTAAACAAATTCTGAATCACAATTTCAAAATTAAATACCTAGGGGAGTTGAGGTACTTCCTTGGCATAGAATTTGCCAGATCAAGTAGAGGGATCTTGATGAATCAAAGAAGATATGCACTGGAGCTAATTTCAGAATGTGGTTTAGGGGGAGGAAAACCTACTGCAACACCACTAGAACAGAATAAAAAATTGACAAGCTTGGAGAATGATAAAGTTTTTGATTCTACAGATGATGATGCAGAATTGGAGGACAGAAGAGTATACCAAAGGCTCATAGGAAGGTTATTGTATTTGGCAATGACAAGGCCAGATATTTCCTATGCAGTACAACATCTGAGCCAGTTCATGCATGCACCTAAGAAATCACACTATGAAGCAGCCCTACATGTGGTGAGATATGTAAAGCAACAACCTGCATTGGGATTACTTATGAGTAGCAAGAAATCAGGAAAGGTGAAGGCCTATTGTGATGCAGATTGGGCATCATGTTTGATATCAAGAAAGTCTGTGACAGGTTTTGGAATCAAGTATGGAGACTCACTGATTTCATGGAAATCCAAGAAACAAAGTACAGTGTCAAGAAGCTCAGCAGAAGCTGAGTATAGAAGTATGGCAACAACAGTAGCAGAGTTAGTGTGGTTGCAGAGTTTGCTGAAGGAACTAGGTGCTCAAGTGGAGTTACCAATGGAGTTACATTGTGATAATAAAGTAGCCTTGCAGATAGCTTCAAATCCTATGTATCATGAGAGAACCAAACACATAGAGATTGATTGCCACTTCATTAGGGAAAGGTTACAAGAAGGACTGATTACAACTTCTTACATTGCTAGCAAAGAGCAATTGGTAGACATATTCACAAAAGCTTTGGGAAAACAACTGCACACTGAGATGTTATTCAAGTTAGGATTGCTGGACATTTTTCACCATCCAACTTGAGGGAGAGTGTGGGAAATAGTGACAGTTGTATTAAGTTGTTTATTAGATTAGCTTAAATACTAATTAGTTACAGAGTCTGTTAGCTAAAACTGATAGTTAGTTAGATAGCTTTGTTAATAAAGTAGTCGGTTAGTGATGTGTATAAATAGACACACTTGTATCAATGAAAGGTAATGCAGTTCCACAAAATTTCTCCAGTTACTTTCTTACTTCTCCTTTAATGGAAATGTAACATTGTCCATTGTAGCTAGGTTAATACTTTCAACAACTCTCAAATGAATGGATAATTGATTTTTGTGCCATTCATCATGTTACTTCCTGTAAGGACCTGTTAATGCACTTAAGATGCCGTGGTATTCAAGGATCAAACATTGTTCAATTACCCACATGCAACATGGCTCATATTATAGGCATAAGTAGCTCTACTATCTTGGGAGATCACACACTGAGGAATATCTTATATGTCCCTAACTTCAAGTTTAACTTGTCAGTTGCCAAGTTGACTAAAGATATGTTTTGTAGTGTCAGTTTCTTTCCTAATTTTAATAGTTGGAAGGCTATTTAGTGGGAAGGTGATTGGTATTGGTAGAGAATTCGGAGGCTTATACTTGTTAAGAGATACAATAAAAAAGTGATAAATGTTGCAATAAAGGATGACAACTTCATCATATTATGACACTTGAAGCTTGGTCATCCTTCCTTCACAGCTATGCAACACATACCATCCTTGACTACCAACTTGTCTGAACAACCATGATGTCAATTTTTAGCATGCAAAGTCGGTAAATTATGTATATCCTAAGTGATTGCCGATTGGTCGTCCAAATAGAGAATTTCACCATGCAACTTGGTCGGTCTACGGGTGTGTGCTTTACTAACCCTTACTCTTGACCACATATTAGCCCTCACATCTTTAGGTTAAGCTATTAGATAGCGAATTATCAATGTTAAATCTCTGTTGTTTAATCTCTTTTCTCATTCGTTACTTCCTTGGTCTAGAAAGTAGGAGTAAGGCGAATTCTAACGTTGACCACCATTAAAAAAATAATCAAAACGAAGAGATTAACAATACATGCATAAAAATCATTCAAGAATCACTTTTCATATTACCTTACTTTAGTAATTCATCATGGTTCCCACAAGCCTAGTTATGTAATTTAGCTACTCATTATGTCAAAAATACAATTAAATTTTTTAAAAATAAATGTGATTGTGTTAATCATAAAAATTTAAGAATAATAGCTAAAATATCTTTCATTAATCACGAATACAAATAAATAATAAAAGAGAAGAAAGAATAAATCAAAATTCTTCGACCTCCATGACGGCTCTTCCAAAGTTCCTATGCTATCAAGTTCTTAATTGTACGTTGTGTGTTGTTTATTGGTTGACTTCTTGAAAGAATAATTTTATGGACTATTTATTGATGAAAAAATCCTTAAAAAAATAATAGAGTCCAACACAAATCAAGAAACTCAAACCCAATTGAATTGGATCCGCATTGTACGCGTAAAAAAATCTAAACTGCCTTATTTTTTGTCGGTGATGCTGATGCATTATCTTTGTGACATGTGACAGCTGTAATACGTTGTTCTGCTTTCAATTTCAGTGCATATGCTGATATGTATAAATATTATATTACAATGCTTTCATTAAACTGCCAACTTGATTTCCTCATATGATTTCTTATTTTTTAATTCTGTGCTTCAAATTTCTTCATCTTCACATCATTTTAATCCTACAAATAAAATATATAACATAAGAATAATTCATAAAATTTATGCTCAAAAAGGACAATGAAAAGATTAAATAAAAGAAAATTAATAATTAAATATATATATTTTTAGCCTCACATCATATAGTCAACAAATGAGGCTCTAGATTATCATGCGATTTTAGTAAAAAAAATGGTTACAGTGAGGACTATTATCAGTACAACTGCTTCATATATTTGGCCTTTTTACCAAATGGATGTTCATAATGCCTTTGTGCAGGATGATCTTATAGATGATGTCTATATGGAGATGACTCAGGGTTCTTAGAGGCGGGGAAATATAAAGTGTGTAAGCTACTCAAGTCTCTTTATGGCCTAACACAAGCTTCCAAATAATGGAATCTAAAGCTAATTGAGGTCTTACTATCTACTGGTTATTCAGAGTTCCTATGATCACTCTCTTTTTACCAAAAAGGATGGCTAAGACATAATTGTGATCCTCATTTCTGTGGATGATTTACTTTTGACAGGCAACAGTAGCGAATTGATACAAGAGTTAAAACATGTCCTTCATAGTTAATTCAAAATGAAAGATCTTGGTGAACTCAAGTACTTTGTAGGTATTAAGATTATGAGGTCCAAGACTGGAATATCCATAAATTCAGTATCTTAATTATATACTCCCTCTGTCCCAATTTATGTGACATATTTCGCTTTTCGAGAGTCAAACAATTTAAGTTTGACTGAGAATTTGCTCATGGAATCTTCAAACTTTTTAAAATAAAATTTATATATTTGTAAACTACATAAAAAGTACTATAAGTCTCAATAATTGATAATTCAAAATAATTAAAAGATATATGAAAAAATTACGATCAAAGATAGACTTGTTTGAATCTCGAAATCCGAAATGTGTGACATAAATTGGGACAGAGGGAGTAATTAATATAAGGTTCCAGAAAGAAAGATAAGCAGTAGAATATTATTCAATCAAAGGAAATAGGCTCTTGAATTAATCTAAGACACTGACTTTAGTGGTGCAAAGCCAATGAACACACCTTTAGAAGCAAACATCGAGCTCACCACTGTACAATATGATGAGCTCAAAGGAGTTATTGATGATCTTATGTTCAAGGATATAAAAGGCTATCGAAGACTGATTGGATGGTTGATCTATATTATTATCACTAGGCTTGATATAACCTTTGTTGTTCAGGTACTTTCACAGTTCATATAGCAACCTAAGATATTACACTTGGAAGCAACTTTGAGGTTATTCAGATACATCAAAAGTTGTCCTGATCAAGGTTTGTTATTAAGTAGTAAATTGAGTCTAAAGCTTGAGACTTTTTGTGACTTACATTGGGCAGCTTGTCCTAACACTAGAAGATTTGTGACTGGACATATGATCAAGTTAAGGGACTCTCTTATATCTTGGAAGTCCACGAAGCAGCAAACAGTAAGCAGAAGCTCTGCTGAAGCTGAATACAGAAGTATTATTGGTGATGTTGCAGAGATCATTTAGGTACTGGAATATTAAAGGAGTTGAATTTAAATCTTACAACACCTGTGAAGTTTCATTGTGATAGTAAAGCAGCAACACAAATTGCTGGTAATCCTATTTTTCATGAAAGAGCTAAGCCTATAAAGATGGACTGTCATTTTGTAAGGAAAAGGATTAAGAATGGATTGATAATGCCTACCTATGTTAACACCAAACAACAACCTGCTGATCATCTTACAAAAGGTCTAATGTGCAGTTTCTCATCATATGTTGTTATCCAAGTTTGTAGTATTCAATGTATACTGAAGCTTGAATGGGGAGTATTGAGAAGTGATAGTTATCGAGGTTAAGAGTTGGTTGTTACAGTTTGTTATAACTGTTTCAGCTGGCAGTGAGTTAGTTAGAAAGTACACTCACTAATCAGATGTTCTATATTGATTCATCTATAAAAGGAGGTCTTTCTCCTTCATTGTAAAGTGATAATTGAGAAATAATATCATCTCTTCTTCCTTACATACATTTCTTCTCTCTATACTCCTTTTTATGCATGAAAGACTAACTTTAATGAATTCCATTATACAAGCATAAATTGACAAGCTACTAAATGTAGAGAAATCAATGGTCTTAAAATTTTGATTATGCAAGATTCCTTCTTAATATATTGCATTTATTGTTTTGCATTTCCTCCTTAATATATTGCATTTAGTGTTTTGCTTTTCCTCCTTAATATATTGCATTTATTGTTTTGCTCATAAATTGCAACAGACTCTTGTAATTGTTGTAAAAAAACATTATGAGGTTGACCAACTTTTTGATATTTTTGCAATTGTTTAAAATGTTGTTAGGGGTTCTTTTAAGAGAAAGGAGATGCTTAGAAATGATCAAACAGAAAAACTAGAGGAACTACTAGCTACTTCTCGGTGGAGTGGATTGAATCAAGAACTTGGACTTCAAAGGAAAGAAAATAGTCGTTGAAAATCTCATTGTAACACAATGCATAACTTTATTAGTTTATTCTCTTCAATTATTCATGTACTTGATGTTTTTGCTAAGGAGGTCTCAAATTATCAAGAGAGATCATTGGAGAAAAGGTTAAGTAGATGAAATAAGATCTTATGAATTTGTGTATACATTGTATTTGATGTTGAAAGTTTTGGAAATTACAGATGATTTGAATATGGCTTTACAAAGAAAATATCAATACATTTCAAGTGTTATGAACCTTGTTAGTTTCACGACAATTGCAATCTATGAGAGTTTCTAAATGGTATTCTTTGATAAAAGATGTCTCTTCATTTTGTGTCAAGAACGGTATTGTGATTTTTTCAAATGAATAAAATTATATATGTTCTTGAAAAATGAAAGTGTAAGATTCAAGTGTTATTCTCATCATTTGTGTGTAATTTTTATTGTTATTGATTTGCAATTTGCAAAGCTTAACAATCATTTTGATGAAGTGAATATTGGTCTACTTCTTAAAATGACAAATTTGAGTCTAGATAATTCCCTTACAAATTATGATAAAGAATGAAACTTGTGTTACGCCCCAAAACTAGGGGAGGGCGTGACTAGAATTGATATTGACTGAATCGAGAAGCCGGCTATATAATATCTAAAACAGTAATACTTAGGCTAACCAAGCCACCTGCCACAACCACCTTAACCGACAAGGTCAAAGCTATATAAAATTTGATGAAAAAGGCTTTAAAATCAAACTGAACTAAATTGTACATACACGTCCACAAAAGCCCCTAAAGAGTAAAAACTTAGTTCTCAGGACAGGGCCCCGACCTATCCATACAAAACAAAAAGAAGCACGATAATGCCAAACTATAACATGGCTCCTAAAAGAGAGGAGCATACAACTCTCAGCTGAAACTCCTATTACAACTGATTACCAGAGCCTCTACTTGTACCTGCATGTAGCATCCCCGAGCGGAGGACCCTTAAGCTTGCTAGAAAGCTGAAAGCCTTTTAGTCAACAAGTATGAATTTTTAGATGGGCCTCTTAGAATAAGAAAGGATTGTTCCACGTTAGTACGAACAATATGTACTGGTATGCAAGGTTTGAAGCTATAAACATAAGTATATCAAAGATACTGAACTAAAGCTAGGGATGGAAAAAACTTAAGACTCCAGAAGCTGAAGTAAGCACATATACAACAAAGTTGAACTAGAGTTAGTGAATGCAACCAAGTAAACACATATACAAATCATATTGCTTTAATGGTGAACTGTATGATAATCCTGTCAAAGTACTGACCCTGCCCAATCGAGATGGTCATCGCGGTGGTGTAATGACTGAATAAGCATCTGCCCACCAGACATGTATGCTGTTGTGATGTAATGACTGGTTTATCTGCCCACTCGACATGTCTACCGTGGTGGTGTGATGATTGGGCTACATGCCCACCCGACATGCCTGTCATGATGGTGTGGTAAACTATAGCTACAATTATTAGTGTGTCTGCCTACCGACATTAGTGTGGCTTAAAGTCATAACCAATATCATCTACCGCGCCGGCCGAGCTCATATCAAGTATCTCAAATAAATATAGCACAAATGCAAGCTACCTCTAAAATTGTTGCCTCAATAGGCCCCTTTAAGACTCGTGAATTGCAACTATGTACATGTAACATATAAAGCTTTCAAATAGCGTACAAGTACACCTACTCAATACTTTAAAAACCATTAGAAGGTTAGGTATTATAAGGAATGTAGTAGGCTTATGAATGATATACTATATATATTTCGGTTGCCTTAACATATATCTTGAACAAGAGCACTTATATTTCTATTTCTATATGATCCTCTAACCTTAAGGATCTGCATATATACATATATCCTTCCCATAAGGTGCTTCATTTACCTGTGCCGATAATTATACAATTAGATTCTTAACTTATCATGTTGATGATCACAAATAGTTCTTAATTATTTGGCCTTACTCATATGGAAACATGGAACTCACATACACAACCTGTCACTGGCACTCGAGAACCATTGTTGGTCCCAAGCAAACCCTTGGCCTAGCTAGACTCTCAACGGAAGACTTTATGCATTAATAAAAGAAAACAAATGCAACTTTACTCAACTGTCTCAGAATAACTTAGAATGTTTTAGAATTAAACATCCAACTAGTCAAAGTGGCAACTCAAGTCCTATAACAAAACAACTGAAATGAAAAGACTAGAGAACTATACCTATTAGTCCATGAAGCATCTAATACTATGATGGATATCGGGACAAGACCTCTGATCATCCTAACAACTGAAATACTAAAAACAATATAAAAAGGAATCCTCTGTAAAGCAATGAGGCTCACCAACTGACTCTGAATGCTCAACTGGATCAACGAAGCGCTGGATGCTGATCCTGGTTACCTATATCTGCATCATAAAATATGCAAGGTCAAATGGCATCAATACATTGAATGTACGAACATGCGAGGGGAAAATTAAACATGAAAAATGCTTGAACTGAACTCTGAAAGAAACACTTACCTCAGCCTTACTCAACTCATGGATACTCAACTCAATGTAGAAATAAACAACAATAAAGATGCAATTTATATAAAGCATTTCAAACAGTAGATAACATCTCAAAGTATTGGTAAATACAATAATATCTTAGTTGTATACAAGAATACAAAATAAACTTTGTTTGGGAGAATCTCTAACCGACAACCATTACTATGAGCTATGTGATGATACAACATCTCACCTACGCTGCTAGAATATAGAACGTCTCAACTAAGTGGATCCACTAGTCTATGCTAAAAGCATTAAGAAATCATCTAAAAAGTATAACCCTTTCTACCCACGTTAGCTACATGGTTTATGGAGACTTTGAGTTATTATGAACTCGTTCCCATATCGGTGCTCAATACTACTCCCAAAATATACTCAGCTTATATGTTTAAAAACATAACTCTTTCTCTGTGGTTTGAGGTTATTATTTAGAAAGCTTATTTCTTAAAAGAGATGGAACTCAAAACTACTCATGAAAACTCATTTGGAAATCAGTGTTTCCTCTTATCTCAAATGTGAAAACATTTGCTCTTTGGGAGTACTTAGTCCCCATATTTCATTTTTAAATAAATCAACTCGGCTCTACTCTTCTCAAACTCAATGCTTAAGTCTTTAAAACAAGTTTAAAATGATTGTAAAAGACCTTTTAACGACTCTAAGAACTCTCTTGACTTCACTATAGTTCTACCTTGAATTTGAATTATGGATTCAAGGGTTATAATCTCATGTTATAGATGATCTCTCAATGTTTAAACGTACCTTAGAGTGTAGAAATCAACTAGAAAACATAGGTACAATTCGAGGGAACTCAAATGGAAACAAGTGGGAAAGGGTAGATGACCTAGCAACCCTGGCGTACTAAGTGGCGCAGGGCGCCAGACCTCATACTACAAAATTTGGCTTGGGGCGCATTGAGTGGAGTGGCGTCCCAGAGGCCAAATACAGATGCCTTATGCTGGCGCACTGAGTGGCGCAGTGCACCGGCCCCCTGCCCAGAAAACCTACGAATTTTCTTGTTCGTTTTTCTGCCCTAAACCATCTAGATTCGATTGGTTTCTTCCCCAAATACTTAGATTCGAATACCCAACCAAAGAACTCCTCCGAACCTCAACAATCAAGATCCCAATAGAAACTTCAACAAAAACCATCAAGAACTCAATTACTCTACTTTCAAGAATGTAAATACGCTGAATTAAACATGATTGGTGCGTGGGTGAATGAGCCCAACGCTATGTGATCTAAAATACCTCTTAGGAATTAACCCTTGGCAAAATCCGCAAGCAAAACTCAAAAACGCGACGAACTTTGGCTCTTTCTCCTCTTTTCTCCTCTTTTCTCCTCTTTTCTCTTCTCTCAAAACCCTTGCGTAATTTTGTGAAGCATAAACTGAACAAAATCAGTTTAGACCCCAATGTTATTACTAAGAACGAATTAAGCTAATTGGGTAATGAAAATACCAAAATACCCTTCTAAAATCCGGGTGACTTTCCTTATTTAGACAACCCAATTTCAAAAGGGCATATCTCCCTTTTACGAATTCAAAAATTAGCAAACTCGGTAGCGTTGGAAAGAGGATTCCAAAACCTTTCATTTTATACCTTGTAACCCACCTGACACATTATGTACTAAGAGTTATGGTCGTTTGAAGTTGACTCAAAACTCACACTTAACATAACTTTGCCAATTTTCAGATTTTCATTCTTTCCAAAAATGCTTCTTTCTAATTCTAGATCTTTTAATTAGCGAGGTGTTACAATATATCCCCCTTAGGAACAATCATCCTCGAATGAGATTACTCTTAGTAGGCTAAGGGTGTAACATCTAACATTCAGCTCAAACACCCAACAAGCAAATCTAACACATTCAATATATCAATTAAAGAGTACTAATAAGAGAATTAGTACATTGATCTGGAATTTCTCCGGACTCAAAGAGATGTGGACATATCTTCTTCATACCCTCCTCGACTTCCCATGTAGCTTCCTCAACAAAATGATTTCTCCATAAGATCTTGACTGATGCTACCTCCTTAGTTCTCAACTTGCGAACTTGGCGATCTAGAATCTGAACAGGACTATCCTCATAAGATAACCTATCCTTAATACCAATATCCTCAGTAGGTATAATCAGTAAAGGATCACCCATACACTTATTCAATATAGAAATGTGAAATACCAGATGAGCTGCTGCTAACTCTTGTGGTAGCTCCAACTCATAAGCTACATTACCAATCCTTTTGGATATTTTGTAAGGACCAATATACCGGGGACTAAGCTTTCCCTTCTTACCGAATATCATAACACCCTTCATGAGTGAAACATTCAAGTATACCCAATCATCTACTTCAAACTCTAAGTCCCTTCTTCTAACACCAGTGTAAGATTTCTGACGACTCTACGCTTTTTTCTACCTTTCTTGAATAACTCTCACTTTCTTCATAGCTTGATGAACTAAGTCTGGTCCTATCAACCCAGCTTCACCAACTTCAAACCATCTAATAGGAGATCTGCATCGCCTCCCATAAAAAGCCTTATATCGAGCCATTCGAATCCTAGAGTGGTAACTATTGTTATAAGAAAACTCAATGAGAGGTAGATGATCGTCCCAATTACCTTTGAAATCAATCACACAAGCCCTCAACATATCTTCTAAAGTCTGAATAGTGCGCTCTGCTTGACCATCAGTCTGAGGATGAAAAGAAGTACTGAAGTTCACCTTTGAACCCAAGCCTTTCTGAAATGACTACCAAAATTGTGCAGTAAATTGGGCACCTTTGTATGAAATAATAGATACTGGGACTCCATGAAGTCTAACTACCTCTTGAATATATAACTTGGCATAATCCTCTGCTGAATGGGTAGTCTTTACCGGTAAAGAGTGGGCTGATTTGGTCATTCGATCAACAATCACTCAAATGGAATCATGTTGCCTGCGAGACCGCGACAAACCAGTAATGAAATTCATATTGATCATCTCCCATTTCCATTCCAGAATCTCTATATTCTGAGCCATACCACCGGGCCTTTGGTGCTCTACTTTAACTTGTTGGCAATTTGGGCATTTAGCAACGAACTCAGTAATACCTTTCTTCATACTATTCCATCAATAAACCTCTTTCAAATCACGATACATTTTTGTAGAACCTGGATGGATAGAATATCTGGAGCTATGAGCTTCCTCCATGATCCTCTATTGTTGTTCATCCACCCTTGGTACACACAATCTACCTTGATACCTCAATACACCATCTTCCCCTTGTTCAAAAGCCATCACTTTTTGCTTATGAACATTTGCCTTCAATTAAAGAAAAATAGGATCTTGGTCTTGTTTCTCTTTCACTTCTGACACTAATGATGATTCAACCCCATTCACCACCACCACTCCTCCTTTAGTGGAATATATTAGTCGAACTCCTAATCGTGCAAGTTTGTACACATCTTTTGCTAACTCTCTCTTGTCTTCCTCAACATAGGCGGTACTACCCATAAATAACCTACTCAAGGCATCGGCAACAACATTAGCCTTACCTGGGTGATAGAGAATACTCATATCATAATCCTTGAGTAACTCTAACACCTCCTCTGTCTGAGATTAAGCTCTTCCTGACTAAACACACACTGAAGGCTCTTATGATCGCTGAACACATCTATATGAACACCATATAGATAATGACGCCATATTTTCAAAGCAAAGACTATGGAAACCAACTCTAGATCATGGGTTGGGTAATTCTTCTCGTGAACTTTCAGCTGTCTGGAGGCATAAGCTATAACTTTACCATTTTACATTAACACACAACCCAATCCAAATCTGGACGCATCACAGTACACAACAAAACCTTGCGTACCTTCTGGTAAGGTCAATATTGGGCAGTAGTCAACCTAGTTTTCAATTTCTGAAAGCTTTTATCACAAGCTTCAGACCATTGAAACTTCACTATTTTCTGAGTCAACTTAGTCAGTGAGGATGGAATAGATGAGAACCCCTCGACGAACCTTCTATAATATCCAACCAACCCCAAGAAACTCCTAATATCAGTCAGAGATGTGGGTCTAGGACAATTCTGCACTGCCTCTATTTTCTGAGTGTCAACCTGAATTCCATCATCGGAAACAATGTGACCTAAGAATGCCACCGACTCAAGCCAGAACTCACACTTAGAGAACTTAGCATACAACTCGCTATCCTTTAGAGTTTGGAGAAATACTCTGAGATGACTAGTATGATGCTCATCATTCCACGAATAGATTATAATGTCATCAATGAATACAATAACAAATATATTTAAATAAAGCTTAAATACTCTATTCATAAGGTTCATGAATGTTGCAGGAGCATTGGTCAAACCAAAGGACATAACTAGGAACTCATAATGACCATAAAGTGTCCTGAATGCTATCTTAGGAATTTCACTTTCTCTTACTCTCAACTGATGATAGCCAGATCTGAGGTATATCTTAGAAAAAAACAAGTGGCACTCGGAAGTTGATCGAAGAGACCATCAATTCTCAAAATAGGATACTTATTATTGATTGTAACCTTGTTCAACTGATGGTAATCTATACACACTCTAAGAGAACCATCTTTCTTCCTCACAAATAAGACTGGAGTGCCCCAAGGTGAGACACTTGGTCGAATAAAACCTTTCTCAAGGAAATCTTTCAACTGCTCGTTTAACTCTTTCAACTCTGTTGGTGCCATCCTACATGGCGGAATAGATATAGGATGAGTATCAGGAAAAACATCCATACTGAAGTCTATTTCTCTCTCAGGAGGGACTCCGGGTAGATCATCTGGAATGACTTCTGGAAACTCACTAACAACTGAAACTGACTGAATATGAGGTGTCTCAACACTAGAGTCATTAAATCAGACTAAGTGATAGAGACAACCATTCGAAACTAACTTTCTCGCCTTAAGGTACGAAATATAATGACCCTTAGGCACTGCTAAACTACTCCTCTAATCAATAACTGGCTCATTAGGAAACTGAAACTTAACAACTTGAGTTCTACAACTGACTGAGGCATAACATGCATAAATCCAGTCCATACCTAGAATGACATCAAAATCTACCATGTCTAACTCAACCAAATCAGCCATGGTGCTCTTATGATTGACGAAAATGGTATATTCACGATACACTCTCTCAGCTAGAATAGACTCACCAATAGGTTTAGAAACACTGAAGGGCTCAAGAAGTTTCTCAAGAAGAACATCAATATTCATCGCGACATAAGGAGTCACAAAAGATAGACTCGCTCCTGAATATAGCAAAGAATAAACATCAAAAGTAAAGACTTTGATCATACCAGTGACAATATCTGGAGAATTTTCTTGCTCTTGGAGACTAGTGATAGCATAAAGGCGGTTCGCTCATCTGCCAGTCCCTAAAGTAGCTCCTCTGGGTGCAGCTCTGTCTGGTGGAGCAACCGAAGAAGATTGGGCCCTATTGCCCTTATTTCCACTGCCCTGCCTGCTCTTAGGATACTCTTTTATGAAATGACTCTCTTGACCACACTTGAAACAACCAGTGGAGCCATCACGACACATTCCTGGGTAGTTCCTACCACACTTAGAACATGTAGAAGCCCAAATACCTCCTTGTGCCACACTACCTTGAGACTGTGCATGCTTAGCTCTGAAATTTTGTGAATTCTGATTATTGAACTCACCTTTATTCCTTGGTGCAGGTGAAGTAGTGATACGCTCAAATTACACCTCCCTAAAGAAGCATAAGCGATCGTTATCAAGTAAAGAACCCAACTTGTAGGTTGGGGTCGATCCCACAAGGAAATTGGTTTAGACTTTACTTTAACCAACAATTATATTCAATTAGTCAAATTACTTCCAGAAATAAGTAATTAAAGGGGGGGGGGGGTGTGAATAAAAATGTAAGAATTTAACAAGTAATAGTAATCAAAAGTCAATTTTGGTTGCTATCAAGATGAGAGAAATAACTAGGGTATACGTGTTCCTCACAAGCTAATAACGCAGTAATCCTAGTAATAGCAATCCTTTCTTAGTGCACTACATGCAAAGTGATAAGTTAGGTATCTCTAAATCCTTGGTCCAGCGTCTAGAGAATTTCATCCCGCACCTTGGTCCGGCTACGTGTGTATAATTTACTAACCCTTACCTTTACCTCATATTAGACATCATAATCGATGTTTGGCTTAGTTATTACTTCGCACCAATCGACACTAGCCTATTAGATAGTATCACACTAA
>JAJOOO010001198.1:0-32719 GCA_029582685.1 Solanum piurae | reverse complement strand
TCCCAAAAATATATCTTGCAATAATATGCGAATCCAAATTTAATCAGACTCCATTACATTAAACCGGATAGGAAAACCAAAACAAACAAACAAACAAACAAACAAAAAGATAGTATCAAAGTATCAAAAAATGTTATTCATTCTTGAAGAGGAAAAAGGTGAAACATCATGTGATTCGATTACAAGGAGAAAATGTTAAAAAAGTATTTTCCAATAATTGTTGAAAGCTAAGAAGGAAAGGGTAAAACATAAATAATTTTTAATTTCAAACCTTTTATTTTATTTTTATTATTAATAAGATAAACTATAATTATATAAATATTTTTAATTTATTTTAGATTATAAAAAATATTTTTTAATTTATTTTAAATACAATTAAACACCATTTCAACTATTCACTATCAATCTATTATCACGTTTATTTTTTTTTCTTTTGGGGTTTTGGAAATAGGTCCACAATTCACGTGAATAAAAGTGACCTATCTCAAATTAAGTTTTGTTTTATATGTACATTTTTTCTAATCCGTTGGAATAGTTATTGTGGATGGAGATATTTACGGGGTGACTCGAATATATTTGTAGTCTAAATCAATATTTATGAGAGACGTTATATTTATTTAAAACGACTACAGTCAAATTAATATTTTATTATAATAGTTTGATTTTTACTTTTTTTTACTTTTTTATTTTTTCTTATAATAATATTGTACCTATACTAATGATATTCATTATAGTGATATAATTTCAGTAAAATTACCCGTAGTAGCCATACTCAAATATATATTGTGTAAGAATTATATATAAAGAATATTAAAATATTTATGATAATCATAATTAATGTCATACATGTAGATGGTAAATTTCGTATAAATATTTAAAAGAAAAAACAATTATATTTAAATGGATTTTTTACATTCATACTTTTCTATTTTTTTAGTTAAACTGGATAACAAATATATTCCTTCTTCATAATATACAATATTATTAACTTAATTTTTTTTACATATTTTTACTTATAATAATAGTTAAATAAGATATAAACATAAATATTATTATATATACATATACATATCGTAATTCTCAAAAACAAAAATTAGCTTATTTTATTGTTAAAAAAAAAATGGACCCCCCCCCCTTGGTGCTCCACGACCGTGTGCGATGAGCAGCCCACCATGACAACTAGGGGTGTTCACGGGTTGGTTTGAGTTGATTATTGGTCAAAACTAAAATCAAACCAACTTAATCGGTTTTAAAATTATCAAAACCAAATCAAACCAAATATAATATACATTTATCGGTTTTGGTTTGGTTTGGTTCGGTTATTCGGTTATTAATCATACATAAAAATAAAAGAAACAATTCATTCAAAACGTGAAAAAAGTGACAACAATCCATTCAAACGAAAAATAGTTAGAATGACTGTCATTACAGAACTTTCGATCATTGAATTTACTGAATAAAACTTCAAAATTCACTATTTTGGCATAGACACTCATATACATGAAACCAATAAGAAAAATGTTCTCACCTTGGACATTTTTTCTTTCATAAGTAAATTATAAATAAATTTTGATGAAACATATATAAAATCTTTAAAATTGTTTATGAATATAATAAATTATGTATGTATAATAATAAAATTTATGTATATAACTTGTTGGTTCGGTTCGGTTCGATTCTTTCTTCGGTTTTTTCCGAACAAAATCATAACCAAACCAAATACTATCGATTCTTAACAATCTAAAACCAAACCAAACCAAAACCCAAATTAAATCGGTTTGGTTCGGTTTTTCGATTTGGATCGGTTTTTATCCAAACCATAAACACCCCTAGTGACAACTATCATTTACAATAAAAATAAATTTTTTCGACAATATATATCCACATTAATAGAATGCTATAAAACTTTAATCTCAAATTCATATTTTATATGTCATGAGATGAATTTTAAACAATATAAATATTTATAGTTTATTTTAAATTTTACCACATTCAATCAAACATCATCGTACAAATTGAAAAGTTAAATAGTCAAAAATCCACATTTCCAACCATTATTCACTACTCCATTCGTTCGAGGTCATATTAGTTGATCACTTTTCATTTTATATCGTGCTTAAGAAATCATATATAAGAGGATAATTTTACTAATTCACCCTTTTAAAAACTTTTTGAGAATTTTACAAATAAATGTGAACACTTCAAAAAGAATTAATTGCAAGAATAATATAGGAAATTCTTAATTAATATTATCTTAATTTAGTAAGATGAACAACTAATTAATATGAGACAATTATTTTTAGTATAATAATCAACTAATATGATACGGAGTATCTATTTATTATCACGTTTTCCTTTCTCTTTTTGGTTTTTTGGAAATATAGGCCCACAAATCCACTGAGTATACGTGACCCATCTCAAATTAAGTTTTGTTTTATATGAATCTTCAATGTAATATTTATATATCAAAACTATCAATTATTTAATGAGTGTTACATTAATTTCTACGTACATTGGGGTTATTTTAGAGAATAAACCTTGGAGCGAGAAAAGCTTGGTGAAACGTATTTTATAAAAGGTGTTTAGAAATAACAGAACAAAAATTCTTTTCAAAAAGTAGAAACTAGTGAGATTTGAACACGCAAGCACTACCACATTCCAATCATCTAAAATCACTAGACTATACAATAGTTTGTTGAGTTAAAAGTGTCCAAAATATGTTATTTAATCATTTCACATATTATTTTACTTGTATATACAATGTCATATTCCGACGAAGGGTGTCCACATGTAGCTACGCCACTGATGTAATATAAGAATATCATAAGCGACTAAACTTTAATCTCAACTAATTAGTATTGATAATTATATATTTATCTTATATATTTTACTTTTTTGATCACGAATTTCACATAAAAAAATAAAAATAAAATATATTATTTGAAATAATTCAATGCAAGGTTGTAATTGAAAACTGGAAGCCGTTGCTGTGATTTTCTAAAAAAATCAATTTCATATATACCAAAAACGTGTATATATATATATATATATACATTTCAACAAAATGCCAATAAACATATAGTTTCGTGATGCTTTTAAATTTGTATTGGACAGGGGGGGGGGGGGAGGGGGACCAAAAATATTAAAGAAATAATTTAATTAGAAGATGTGGCTAGGCTATTTCACAATTTATAAATTTTCTTGTTCTTAAAATACTTATTTAATTCACATTTGGCCTCAAAATATTTTTTTTGTTCTTTTCTACTTTCGAAATTATCATGATAGGTTCATAATCAATAATTAAGGACCCAAGTAATTAAAGTGACTACTCAATAGGCCTTTTTGTTCATTTTTCTACAAGTTTTGATTTAATAAATCAAGAGAAGCAGATCAGGTACTTTTTTACTATATAAAATATCTTAAATTTATTGTGTCTTTTATATATTTTTTTAACATCGATCATTCATACTTTTACGATTAGCGAATTTGTCTCAACTTAATCTTTAATTTTGTATCGCCTCTATATATATAACATACTTCTTTTATCATAATCTTGATTAGAACATTTGGATCTTGATAAACAAATTGTTAACATTTCTAACTACATGAGGTTAACTCAATTTCTTTCTAATTAGGTTCTACAAAAGCATTTACTTCACAATATCCTCACTATGTTCATGTATATAATTTGCATTATCCATTGATCTTTCTATAGTGAACTCCATAAAAAAAGGTTACGTTTGATAATATTTTGACAAGATTTCTCATTAGTCAATTTCAATATATATGATCAGCCAAATTTTTCATAGGCTAAAACGGATCGGACTAAAATGAGTAAAGTTGAAATTAACTAAGTTAATAAATGGACTGGTTGGGCGGGTTAGACGCGATTTTTCCACCCTTGAGGCAAATCTATCTAAGTTTGCTGCCCACTTAGAATTGGATTGGATTGGCATTTTTAAGGTCCTTATAAATGAAGAGATAATTGGTCCAAGCCCATCAAAATTCAAAATTTGCAAAGGTGAAATGGATCAGCTCGTTTTAACAGTTCTATTTAATAAGCCTCTCATAATTTTTTTGGAAAATTATGCGGATAAACAAATATATACTAGTTAATTAGCTAACATAACTATAGTTTACATAAATTATGGGGCGCAACTTAATTTTAGCTATAATTACGTCATTTATACCCATACAAATACAAATTATACACATATATATACGATTATATGACTAATATATATACAAATACAATTAGTCTCTCTCCACTCTCTGTCCTCTCTCGCTCGCCTCTCTCCTCCCTCTCCCAATCTTGCTCTCCTCCCTCTAACATATAGAATTATAATTAGCAAACTATAGCTATGGAGCACACTTAAAGTTATTTTTGAGTGGCTATATGCGAAAATTCCCCTATTTTTTATGTTTATATATATATTAATCTCTTCTGTACAATCCTAGAAAGTGGAGATCTTGCAAAAGGAAAAGTTTCCCCACTATTTACTTCATTACAAAATACACACGCATTTACACATTGCAATATAGTTAGTTGGACAAGAAAAGGACTAGTGGAAAACAACAATAACAATAATAAAATAAGATTTGAGGAGAATTAAGTGTACGCACATTTTGTTAAATAATCAAAAGTGGTTTAAAAAAATAAATAATCAAAGTACAAGAAACAATGTATAATAATAAAAACAACAACAAACAATAACAAAATATGAACTACAATAAAAATAATACGATAATTAAAGTACAAAAATAAGGACTAATGCAAAAGAGAAGAAAACCAATTGAAAAAAAAAATCAACATTATATTCTATTACATACACAATATCACATGCATATCATGGTGGAAATCAAATCAAGGGGAAAAAAGTTAATAATATTAAATATCAATGCCATGAGGAATTAGATTCCCCCAAAAAAGCATATGTAAGGAACTATTGAGTAGTCAAAAAGCAAACAAAAACACTATTTTTTTTGACAAAAGATAGCTTAGAGCAACCACATAGGTAAAGAATCTATTAAGCTTTAAATTTGTTATAAACACCATTATTTCTTCACAATTATACAACATACACCAAACAATCCATTTATAGAATCTTGATATTTCAATTTCAACTCTCAAAAAAACTTTAGATTAATTCATAAACATGGAAAATAATAGCTCAAAAGTAGAGATGATGAAGCCAGTATTCCTCAAGGCTGGAATACCAATTGCCCTCACTTTAGCTGGTTACATAATTGCCAAAATCACAACTAGAAAAATCTCAAATTTTCAAGTTTCACCAATTCAAGAAAATACTCATGAGGTCTCAAGAAAAGATGAAAATGGTCATCAAAATCTTGAAAATTCAGAATCTTTATCTTGTATAGAAGCTAATGATTATGGTGATGATCATTGTCCTACAAATACCCTTTACAATGATTCATCAAAAAGTTTTGATCTTTATCAAAATAAATCCAAATTTCAAGCAAATCATCATGAAATCTCAAGAAATGGAGATGGTCATCAAAATCTTGAAAATTCAGAAACTTTATCTTGTGTAGAAGCTAATGATAATGATCATTGTTCTACAAACACCCTTTACAAAGATTCATCAGAAAGTTTCAATTTTTATCAAGAAAAATGCAAAATTGAAGAAAATCATCACGAGTTTTCAAGAAATGAATATGGTCATCAAAATCTTGAAAATTCAGAATCTTTATCTTGTATTGAAGCTAATGATGATGATCATTGTTCTACACATACCCTTTACAAAGATTCATCAGAAAGTTTCAATCTTTATCAAGAAAAACACAAAATTCAAGAAGATATTAAGTCCAAATTCCAACAATATACTCACTTGAAAGAGAAAGAAATTACACTTATGGATATGCAATACAAGTTGTTATTAGAGATCAATAAAGTTGAGTTCTTTAGTAAAGAAATTACATTAATGGAAGCAGAGAGCCAAAGATTTCAAAATATAGTAATTGAATATTTGAGAATTATGGAACTTCTTGATTTGTCAAATTCAGAAAATAGTTTGCTTCAGAAAAGAGTTAAGAAGCTTTTAAAGAAAATCAAAGAACATTCAAGAGTTATGAAGGAACAAAAATTTCAACTTGAAGCTAAAGAAAAAGAAATTTCAAGAAATCAAGAAGGGCTAGAAATGAAAGATCATGTCATCAAGGAAATGGAAGTGGAAATTCAGCAGCTGAAAATGGAGCTGGAATTGGCAAAGACTTCAAATCAATCAAAGGTAGGTTTTTTTAATAAACCGCGATTTCATGGATTGTCATTCAACTTTTAGTTAATCTAACGTAACGTATCAAAATCGTAAAACTATTTTAATAGTAGAAAATAATTTAATCATATTTACATATCATAGAATCAACCTCATGCACATGAAAGTTTGATTATAAATCATATGATTATTTGTTTATTTATGTTTTCTATCCTAACAAGGAAAAATGCAAGTAGATCACCGCATGTATAAAATGTATAGCCATGTCAACAACTCACTTTATCGTAATATCCACTTGGCACCACCAAGAAAAACAATTCAAGTTACATAATTATACTCACCTAACATCATTTTTTGGTGTTTTTTTTTCTTGTGATATATATGCTTAATTGAGTTATATTTCCGTTATAAAAATTGGTTTTATGACTCTGATTGCAATAAATAAAAAGTTGAATGACCATCCACGAAATCAATCCGTTTATTTATTTCACATACATGAAGTTGTGAATACATTGTATTGAAATGTTATTCCTTGTTTTGCAGAATGATGTAGAAGTTGTGACAATAGAAGATTACAAAGAATTGGTAAATGAACTTGAGCAATTGCAAAAGGACAAAGCTAGTGAAGACAAAGAGTTAATATACTTAAGATGGTGCAATGCATGTTTAAGACATGAATTAATGAGAAGAAATCAAGAACAAATGGAACAAGGGAAAAATCAAGAATTGAATTTGGGAGAAGAAAATAGAGAAAATGTTGAAGAATTTGTACCAAAAGTACATGATTTAATAATTGGGAGGAGTTCAACAGTTGGGCACAATGAATCTTGTTTAAATTCACCTATTAATGATCATTCAAAAAGGAGAAAATTAATACAAAAGTTCAAGAAATGGGTAGAGGGAAGTGATAAAATGAAAAATGAAACAAATTGCTTTAAGAGGCATTGTGTTTCTGATCATACTGAGGATTTGATTCTTCCTGCTAGAAAATCATGTTCTAGTGCCTAATTATATGTGTATAGTTGTATGGTTGGTAAAAACTTACCCGCATTGAATGTTTACACTAATTTTTTTTAATTGAGATATCTTAAATAGTCTCGTAAACTTATACCGTATAATAGACAAATCTATTACTATCCTTGTGTTCTGAACTTGATTCTTGGTACAAATGGAGGAGCAAAGAATTATTGTTTTAGTTATTTTTTACTTTTATTATTGCTTTGAGATTGAATCTTTAGAACCATCTGTGTAAGAGGTCCAGGACCTTTATAGTCATAACTCTTCATACGGTTTTACCTCCTTCTGTAATAGTGATCTATCCCATCAATCCACTTACCGAGTTTTAATTTATCTGTCTAGTGAGGTATGTCTAGTCTCCTCGGCCTCACTTGCCTATCTCAATAGAAAATTGGAGTTATCTCCGATTTTGAAAACAATAATGTAAATGTATAATATGTGTTTGCATGAAACAAGTGCGCCCAATAATATGTTGTATTTGTAATTTCTTTATCAACACATTTTTTCACTAATTCTACATCGAAGACTTATGCATATCTCAATTAATTAATCACTCAATTACTATAATAAACACAAGCACAAGTATGATCTTTTCTAGTATTCCTTAGGGAAAAAAAGAAGAGAAAATAGAGTAACATGTGCTAGTCCAATTTTTTATTTTTTGGTTTATGTATTCAATGCTTAAAACTTATTGCACTTGTTTACATAAATAAGTTGAGTAAAAGTTTTAGGGAAAATTGTCATGGGTCCTAAGTGATATATGCAAATTGTGGTTCATATTGAGGATGTTATCTCTATTTTCCCTCTTCTTCTCTAACAAAAGATGACACACATAGAGAAGATGAAAAAAATAATCTTATTGCTACTTCCATAACTGTCAAGAATGGATCTTCTCCTCTACCATCCTCTCAAAGCCACCCCTTTCCTCTACTCTCTCCCCTCAACTCCCTCCTCAGGTAACATTCTCTCTCTCTCTCTCTCACACACACACACACACAGAGAAGATGAAAAGATTACTACTTGAAGCTAAAGTTTGAATCTTGAACTTATAGGAAACAGGCCCATGTCACTAATTGAAGATAAAGTTTGAGTCTTTAACTTGTAGGAAACTGACCCATATGACTAATTGAAGCTAAAGTTTGAATCTTTAACTTGTAGGATGACCCATGTTACTAATTGAAGCTAAAGTTTGAATCTTGAACTTGTAGGAAACAGACCCATGTTAAAGTTTGAATGTTGAATTTACAGGAAACAGACCCTTTTCAGCCAACTGGAGTAGAACAGCTTTAGCTTGTGTTTGCTTGTCAAAACCATCATCTTTGGATGTTCCAGAAAAAAAAATTTCTCAGCAGAATGAAGGAAGAAGGGCAATGATGGGCTCTTTTCTTATAGCTGGTAGCTCTCTTCATTTCTATTTCTTGGTTTTCAGTCTTTACATTTCATCATTTTGAAACACATTGAGTTGTAGAATGCTAGAATCAATAGAATTTCTTGAAATTTGTTGCTAATTATCATTTGTAGATGTTATACCCCATAGAATAAACTGTATGATTGGTTCATAGAAAAGCACCCTACATACCGCTACGGAAGCAGGTACCCGTGGAATTTGTGGATGTGCGTGTAAGCTGGCCCGGACACCACCTTTATAAAAAAAGAAAAAGAAAAACTCCATCACTTTCCCTTCTCGTCATTTTAATACTTTTGCATTCTAGTTCTGTGTCAAGTGTTAATTGGTATTTTATTGTATGACTGTCCATTAAGGGTATTGGTAGTTGTTTCAGATTTCTTTTCAAGATTCATTATTTTTTGATGGATTAATACTTATTTCTCATCCCCTTGGGATGCGGCCCTTCCGGTCTTCCCTGGTCTGTATGAATGTGGGATGCTTTGTACATCGGGTTGCCTTTTAGTTGTTACTTATTTGATCTCTTTCACAACTCAGCTGCTGGCCTTTGCCTCTGCGATGTGGCTGGAGCCACTAGCACAAGCAGAAGAGCTGTAAGAATAACTTCCATCTGCCTTATATGGATGCTGAGAATGCTCTCTTCTGTATTTATGGAAATTTTGTGTATTTTTCTTGCTGCAGCTCAGGGGAGCAAAAATACCAGAGAGCGAGTACACAACCCTTCCAAATGGTCTAAAGTTAGTATACAATTTTGAAGCATCTAAGTACTGTTTTCCTTACATTTGGATTCCTTTTACATTTGGTTGTTACACAAATTATAAAATCCCTTGGACTTGAAACAAGATTAATGTAGCTAACTCGAGTCTAGGGACGCAATATCTTAGCTCAACATATAATGTACACATTTTCTCATGCAGCATTGTCCTCCTACAATAAAGGAAAAGAAACACATATTCGTCCATCTAATTTTGAGGCTAGAAGCAGTAGTCTGATTTGTGACTCTCCTGCCTTATTTGTGGATTATTCACTTTATTCTTCGGTGTAAATCTCTCAGGTATTATGACTTGAAGGTCGGCGCTGGAGCTGAAGCAGTGAAAGGATCTAGAGTTGCAGTACGGTTGTGCCAAAGTTGAATTGAGTATCTAAGTACAATGTTTGATTTATCTCGAAAAACATATTTGTATATGTTAATATGCAACACCACATCATTAATAATCCACCATTAAGTGCATTGTATAGGTAAAATGTACCTTCTTTGTTTGAGCTTTCTAGATAGCAGTTCCACAGCTTCCAAGCTTTTCTAGTTTAGAGCAAAACACTTTGAGATCATTGCATCACATGTGATATACTAATATTGACTCATAGGATTTATATTAAGAACTAATCAGACAACAGGATGTAATAGATTGCTGTCCTGTATGGAAGTTTCAGGGGCTTTTGTTTGAGGTTCAAATTGCCTACTGAGCCCCAAAAGGATCTCTGTTATGGTGACATGTTGCCACTTCTCATTCCACAACCACTACTTGTCTTGCACCCTCCACAATGCTTTTCTGAAGTTCAGGCCAGCACGAATCGTTAGAGTGGTATATAGGATAGAATTATACAAGAACCGAAATAACCAATCATGTTGATCCCACTACCAATGAGTCAAATGAAGCTAAAAACGACATCTCAGTAAATGCTTCATCAATCTAAATTATTTAGTTCATAGGTTACAAGGAATGCCATAGACCTTTCATGAATTGTTTAATGGTATTGGTGATCTCTTTGTTTATCGTAACAGTTAGGCATGTCACATGTCAATGTTGCCCTTGAAACCTTATATTTTGAGTCATTTTATGATATATTTGAAAATGTAATGCATGTAGTCTGTCTGTACTTTGCAGTTTCTTCGTTCATACTCAAGTATAATATATTTGTCAGAAATCTAGATTTACAGATTGCTTCTTAAAATCTGAATTGTTTATTATGTCATAATTCTAGATCCACTATGTTGCTAAATGGAGGAACATCACATTCATGACAAGTAGACAAGGAATGGGAGTTGGTGGTGGAACAGTAAGATTCATCTGCTTTATTTTTTCCAACCTGTATAATTTGTATGGCAAATATCGGCAAAGTTGCTCGGACTCTCCAAAATTGTTGCCGCACCCGTATTGGATCCTCCAAAAATTCACTACTTTTGACATTTTTGAAGAGTCCGAGCAACATAGAATAGCGGGAAATCTTAGTAGCTCAGTTGGTTGGTTGTTGGCTGACTACCTGAACTTTCACCTTGTTGGTGAGGGTTCGAGTCCCCACCTTGTAATCCCCTTCCCCATTTCCCCTTTAGAAAAAAAAAGTATGGCAAATATCAGATTCAAGATTCAAGTGTGGAAACTTGCTACATGTAAAACAGTGAATACTATTGCATGATTAGTCAAGACGCACCTTGGAAAGCTAGATTAGAACTCAAGCACCTTCATTTGAAATGTTTTGTATAGAAACCTTAGGGATAATTGTGTTATGACATTCCCATTAGATTAATTGGTAGATTCATGTCATTTCCCTGCTTCTGGACAATGCCTATGTAATATTTCCGCTTCATGCTTATTTAATAGTTCTTGATTTGAAAATTTTGTCAATTCTCATAACTCAGTTCTATATGATACCTAATTGGAGAGGAATCATTTCATGGGAAACTACAAATTACTGATTACATTGAGTAAAGCAAGAGCCAAATTATATTGTCATCTTTCGAAGTTTTTGAGTATCCGTAGTTGTCCCTTTGAAAGTGATACTGGGAACATCCATGCTCTAAGAGATATGAAGAACTATAGAAGCTTCTCTTACTTTCCTCTACTTTGTACAGTTTGCCTGGTTTTGATTTAAGATGTCGTTAATTCAAATTGCTTGGGTTTGGCAACATTATGGTTATGGTGTACTTGATCTGAGTATGATATCAAAATGTTAGGGGATTAATTTACTTTTGTGATGGAGTGGTTTTCTCAACGTCTATCGTACGTGGAGCTATGTGACTTACTTTTTCTGTTTTTGAGATGCCATCATGTTTCTTATCGAATATCCTTTACTTCCTGTAGCCATATGGATTTGATGTTGGTCAATCAGAGAGGGGAACAGTCCTTAAAGGATTAGATCTCGGTGTTCAAGGGATGCGAGTAGGAGGACAGGTGAGACAATTAGCTTAATTGTACTTTCATCACATTCAGGATATTTCTGATTTGAAGTTTGAACTGCATAACCTTCTAATGCAGTTCCCTGAGGAGAGGAATATGCTAAAACTTGTTTTTTTTTTTTTAAATATGTTCTATTTTTTCTAATTTGAAGAGTCAACTTGATGCCCCGTCACCCCCTGCTCTAATTGTGTGATCAGTATTCAACTGCTAAAGTTTTCTAAGCTTTTCAGTGTTAGCTTACTCAAAATGAAATAAAGGGAACAATTTGAAATGAAAATCCTACACTTATTGCTGAAGTCAGATCAAAAGAAGAAGAAATAAAATAAGACAGCTCAAAATGAAAGAATGATACATGACTTCTATGCGGTAAGAAGAAATTGTACAAACTGCAATTGAAGTTCCGTCGAGCGGTTCTAAGACGAGTAATATATTATGGGGTGAATGTTGGGCTTCTAAGGCACAAAATATGCTTAAGATGGGTGTCCTTGAAATGTAGATGTTAAAATTTGATGTGCGATCATACAAGATTAGAAATTATAACATCTAACACATATGCACAAGTAGCATATACATAGAAGATAACCTGAGAGAATGCTGTGTAAGATGGTCTGATTATGTCCTACATAGACCTACAAATGCATAGATCCAATATGTGTGACAATGTGATGATTGAATATGCTAAAAGGAGATGTTGTAAACCTAAAACAACATTGGGGGAAGTTGAAACCTGCAATCTCTATGATTCAGTGCAAACTTAACTAAGAACTAAATACGATAAAAGAAAAAGATCTATATAGGTAATGCCGACTAGTTGAGAATAAGACTTGGTTGTTATTATTACACTCACATTAGGTTTGACTTTTGCACAAATCCTTCTTATCTAAATGAAGTCTTGAATATCAGTATAAGAATAAATGTGAGATTTTAGAGAAACTCTACTTGCCTTTAAAGAGAAATTATTTAGTTATTGCAATGAAATGTGCCCGAATAGAGCATGGATGTAGAGGATTCATATTAATGTATTGGAATTGAGGCATAATTGATTGAAAGTATAATTGTGGTCACATTAATAAAATCATCATGTACTTGGTAGTCAGTGCACAAAACATTTCTAAGTATATGTAGGCTTTTCCCCTGAGCTTAGAATACTTAACCCACAAGTCCACAACTACTTTAGTCATAACTCAGGGTGTCATGCCGATGAAATAATTACTTTACACGGAGGCGATAAACATTTGAAAATGAATATATTATGTATTTGCAGCGCCTGCTCATCGTTCCTCCTGAGCTAGCTTATGGGAAAAAAGGCGTGCAGGAAATTCCTCCAAATGCAACAATTGAGGTATCATTTTGTCGTTGCATTCATGTGCTTATACCGAAATTCCAAGAAAGACTAATCTTGTTTATCAGATAGTTTCTGAAGGCCATTTGGATTCAACTGTTTTTCACCTATTGTGGTCTATTAAACCTTTAAGTTGGTCTGTGGAATGCAAAATGCTGTCTTTACCTTTTCGCTATGAAAGATCATCATCATCACTCTTTTAGAATAACTTATCAGAATCATCAAATATGTGGCTAGCAGAAAACCTTTCTAAAGGTTGCCTTCACCGTGAACCAGAGATTTGTGTTGATAGAAACATCTTGTTGGCATCTAACAGATGCAGAACATTCTTATCACCAGAAATGTGTATTCTGCACGTATGGAATTTTATCTTTCTTGGGAAAAGTATGCTGGTGTGCAAAATACATCAGCCTCATAAAAGTGTAAACCTCCGAAAACAAAGATGACATAATCTTTAAAATATTCTTTGTTATGTGGTCATTTGTTAGCTTTGTTCTTTGTGAAAAAGAACGATCCAGAAGAAATGTCATATGAAAATTCTTTGAAGTCCTTTTCCAAACTGCGTGACATGCACTTGAGCTAAACCTTTTAGAGAAATGAAAAACATAAAATCTGCTCTCCTACACATTCTCCCCCTTGTAATAATGTGTGTCATCATGTTTTTATAACATGGCTACAAAGTGGTGATATTGTAGTAGCCTGATAAAACTAGCAACTTTGTAGTTTGAAAGAAAACCTCGAAACTGAGAACAAATGTAGAGAAACTTCGATTAAAATTTGTGTCGAGACTGTAACGTTATATATAACCCCCACAATTAAGAGCTGCACCTTGGATCACAACATCATTTCCTGACATCTAATAGGATCAGTTTTATGCCCCAGTTCCGTGCAAGTTAGCCCAAACACCACCTCTACCCAAAAGAACGAAAATATCAGTTTTCCGCCACGCCTTTTTGCAAGTTTCATCTCTCATAATTTACTTATTCTCAAAATGGATGGTATTATCTCTAGCATTATTATGTGGTCATTGTATCTTTATTACTTCTTTCACCTACTGATTTTTTAATCTACAGATGGATATTGAACTGCTGTCTATTAAACAAAGCCCATTCGGGTGAGTAGTCAGCTTTTAGAACATTCAAAAAATTAATGGACTTATTTCTTTGATTTAGCTTCATTATCCTCAGCATCTTATGTATTTACTGTACATTCCTTCTTCTTCTTTTTTCGGTGCAGATCTCCTGTCAAAATTGTTGAAGGGTAACCACAGTGTTCACCTACTTCATGTTATATTGATTCATCACCTGCAAAAGCACTCAGCCTATTGTATGAATTTTGAGAATACTAAGAGATCTGCTTCTGATTTGGTATTTTACCAGGAAAATGTCCCTAAATATGTTCATATTGTATAGTTCAGACTCATTTTTACGTTATGAGGTTCAAATTGCTTTGAGCATATAAAAGTGCTTTAAGGACTTGTTCGAGAATAACCCCAAAGAAATGCCAGTGAGAAAATTCAGATATAGAAACTGAATCAACCAGGGGTGAAGCAACTAGTTCCCAGAGATATAAATAGTACAAAAGACATTAAGGCTTAGTTTAGGACAAATTCAACTCTGTAGGAGTCATTTAGATGTCAAATATCACCGTCCTGGACAAAATCCTTAGCTTCTCATTGTCTAGATTATGACATTTATAGTGTCTACCAAGATGGCTTATACTTCTCATTATGGCTTGCGATCCTCTCTCTTTATAGATTTTAGTTACTGAATTTTATATTGGCACAGTCGTTCACATACCTCTTGCAGACTGCATTATTATATAATGATGAAGTAATAGAAGACTACTGCACATGTATATTTATTGACAACTTATTATGTGGCACTGAAATCATCCTTAGAATTCGTTTCTCTGTCGTTATCCTTCTTTAGGCAAGTTCTTTCTTTAATAAGCAAAGATTATAGACCTCTTTCCAGGCAAGTGGTAATTGAATTGCAGGTTTAATAAAACATTCTAGAGACAGAAATGCAGGGTAAGGCTGTGTACAATAGACCCTTGTGGCCCGGCCCTTCCCAGACACGTGCATAGCGGGAGCTTAGTCCACTGGGCTGCCCTTTTTTGTGTTTATCACCTTCAGATAAGAATCCCTTTGCCCAATGATTGCCAAATCTTTTTGCTTTTACTAGATTCTTTCGAATACTTTATTTCCATTTTTCATTCACCCACTTTATTCTCTTTCCTTTGCCTATATTTACCCACTTATGAAATCCTTTCTACCATAATATTTTCAACCTCTTCTTTGCTCTCACAAAATGACCATGACTATACTTTACAGGAGGAAAACTAACCTGTATGTCTTACTGTTACTCCATTTCTTTTGTTACTCTTGTTCCCAAAAGACATGTCCAAACTGTGGTTCTCTAGAAGTTCCATATCCCTTGAGCACGGATCCCAACTGTGGCAACCCTGACTATTCTATCCGTTGTGATCCTCACTCTCACAAGGTCTATCTTGATACCCTAAATGGAAGCTCTTATGTCATCCTCAGAATTATGGCCTCGTTTCAGCGTATGGTGGTGCAACCATCACCCTGGATGCCTGGTACCTGTGTTACACAAGACATGTCAGTGAGTGAGGGACTGTGGTTGAACCAGACTCTTCCGTTTAACGTTACTTCTTCTAACACTATCTTCTTATTTAATTGTTCTCCTCGTCTTCTGGTATCCCCTTTAAATTGCACACCTTCTAGCTTGTGCCATAAATATCTGCTTAGCTCTGGACATGTAGATGCTAAAAGGGAACTTCAGTGTGCAAGTGGTGTTGATCCATGTTGCACATTTATTGCTGGTGGTATGCCGTCAGCATACAAGATACGCCTGCATATCTCGGGTTGCCAAGCATTTAGAAGCATTCTACACTTGGATGCTATGAAGCCAGCTAATGAATGGGAGGAGGGATTGGAAATTGAATGGTCTCCTCCACCCGAGCCACACTGTAAATCACAATCTGATTGCTCTGGAGCTTCTACATGTTCACCTTCTGGTAAAAACGGTGTCTTTCGCTGTTTTTGCAATCATGACTATTATTGGAACCGAAGTCTAGGAAATTGCATGAAGAAGAAACACTCTGGTTTTGTATTAAATATATCTATTGGGATTGCCTTGTTTTCGGCTTTTGCTGTTGTGGTGATTGCAGTGGCTTTGAAAAGATCAGGAAGAGTCTCAGCCAGGGCTAGGCTGGCTAAGGCAAGAGAAGACATTCTAAAATCAAACAATGGTGGAAAACCGGCCAGGACGTTTTGTCTTAAGGAGATGAAGAAAGCTACAAATGGATTCTCAAAAGACAGAATCTTGGGCCATGGTGGTTTCGGAGAAGTTTATAAAGGCGAGCTTCACGATGGAACGATTGTAGCAGTAAAGTTAGCCAAAGTGGGAAATGTCAAGAGCACTCAACAAGTACTCAATGAAGTAGGGATACTTTCTCAAGTCAATCACAGGAACCTGGTCAAGCTTTTAGGGTGCTGCATAGAAGCTGAACAGCCTTTGATGATTTACGAATACATTTCCAACGGAACCCTCCACGATCATCTTCATGGTAAGTACTCCACCTTTCTTGACTGGAAAACAAGGTTGAAAATTGCTTCACAAACTGCAGAAGCATTGGCTTATCTTCACTCAGCTGCTTACCCTCCCATCTACCATAGAGATGTCAAATCTACAAACATACTCCTGGATAACGAATTCAATGCCAAAGTTTCCGACTTTGGGATATCAAGATTGGCTTGTCCAGGGTTGAGTCATGTGTCCACTTGTGCACAGGGTACATTAGGTTACTTGGACCCTGAATATTTTCGCAACTACCAGCTAACCGATAAAAGTGATGTTTACAGCTTCGGGGTTGTGTTACTAGAACTTCTTACTTCTCAGAAGGCAGTTGACTTCTCTCGAGACGAAAATAGTGTCAACTTGGTTTATTATGTCATTCAGCAAGAAAACCATGGTTCAGTTATGGATGTAGTGGACAGGCGCTTGCTTGGCGAGGAGCCTTTGACTAATGTAACTACTGGTATGGACTCGTTCTTGGCTCTTGCACTTTCGTGTTTAAGAGAAACGAAGACAGAGAGACCCTGCATGAAAGATGTTGTGCAGCAACTTCACTGCATAAGTGAAATAGTTGATCAAGAAGAGCCTATTGAGGTTAGTTAGAAGTATCATAGTCCTAGAAGAAGAAAAAATGTCACTGGTCTTGATCTTTTAAAATTCATATTAGTGTAAAGAAGAATTTTATAAAAGGCATGGATCTTTTTGTTGTACTTTGAGGTTGGGATCAGATGCTTCTTTTCCTTACACTGAAACTGTTAAGAAGGGGACCGTTGACATAACTAGTAAAGTTGTTGTCATGTGATCGGAAGGTCAAGGGTTCAAGCTACTGAAACATTCTATTGCAAAAATGCATGGTAACTTGTGGTTAGTGCACCGGGCTACCCTTTTTCCAAATCGGTGTTTAGAATCCACATTGAGGTCCTTACTTTCCTAGGTTGGTGCCGCTTAAGGACCATTAAGTGGGGGATGAGCTCCCTACTATAATTTTTTTTTTCATTCTCATAGCTAGAACCTGAGATCTTTGGTCTAGGGTGGAGGGATCTTATCCTTCCGACCATAACTCTTGATAGGATTAGATGCCTTACTTTGTCCAAAAGGTAGGATAGACAGAGTTTATGGATTGCAACTATGTGAGTTTTGAATTTTGAATAGAATTTAGTATATTTGGTTATGCACAGTATTTATTTTGCAAAATTATGATAATTCTTTTATATTTTATGGACTTTTGGGTGGATTCCCAATTTGAGAGGACCACAAGTCCACAAACTGTAATACTTGTCGAAGTGCTAAAGTTAAGACAAATCAGTGTATCCACTCGCAGTTTGACACGTAGTCAATCCTTTCCTCTTTTGTTTTTGGTTTCACACGGTGTCTGGAACTCACATTGGAGCTCCGACTAAATTCGGATCGCATTTTGCAGAACCCATTTGGGGTGGCGCTCCAACAAGATTTTTTACATACCTAAGATTCGAACTGAGACCTCTGGTTAAGGGTGAAGCAATTACACCACAACACTACAACTCATGTTGGTTCCTCTCTTTTTTTAAATGCTTCCTTGTAGGATTTTTTTTTAATTATCATCATCAAAATTCGAAACCAAGAGCTCAAATTAAAGATGAAGGAATCATGAACTTTCCACCGCAATACATGATGGTCAATCTTTTCCTTTTTTTTTTAGAGTATTTGCAACAGTAAAAATATTCATCATAACAATTTGACAAAACAATTAAAGGCATTCATCACAAGTGATAAGAAAAGAAAAAAGCAGAAGATTTGAGAATGGACATAATAAAAATAAGAAAACAAATAAATAAATTTACTAAGTGGTATAATCATGATATGGTTTAGCTTAATATATAGCGGTCATTACTTAATACTAGGACTATATTTTATGGTTAATGTGTTATTGGATTTTTAATTAATAAGAACTACCTAAAGATTAAGCTGATCAAATTTCTTTTTTCTTAGGCAAGAAGACTACTAGTTGATTTATTAAATTATTATTGGATTTCTTACCAAAATGTATGGGCAAACAAACAATTTACACTTCATATAGTTCTACCATTTATACCTAAGAATTTATACTTTTTGACATGTGAGAATAATTACAAATACATTTTTCGCTTTTAAATTTTATTGAAATTTCTATTCACGAGATGAAAGGGCTAATAACTGAGAATTATGATAAGATGAATAGATCTATCCATCTTTAATTGAATGTCTTGAGTTCAAGCATCGAGAATGAAAATAATTTTTTATACGGTCATACAGAGCACTCCCCCTTCCCCCAATGGCCTTATGTGATATGAATTCAGACTAATGGAGACATTTAAGTGGTACCAAACCCTAGTGAGAAAAAAAAAAAGGAATAAAAGGACCAAAATGGATACTTCTATGAATTAAGTGGGTCTTATTTTGCCTCTTTCTCAAACTTATGAGGTTCAAGTGTAGTTTCTAGACTCTATTTTAAATTTATATAATACCCTTTTTTCAGTTTCTTCATTTGGCGGCTAATTTTGGATTCTTGAAGAAACTCCCGCCAAAATTGTTCTTGAATCAAATTTTGGCGAAGCAGAAATCAATTTACAAAAATTACATTTAAACTTTCTTGTATAGAAACTCAATTGAAAAAAGGTGCGTAAATACGATTTCGTTTTTTGTTTTCGTTTAAGCAATTTTTGGGTTTATGCACATTACGTGTTTGATGAATTGCTTCAGTTAACTCAGATTTTCATCATTTTGACATTTTTTGTTAAATCTGAAACACCCAAAGAGATTTTCAAAGGATTTAAAGCAAACCCAGATCCCCAATTTTTGAAATTTCAACTTATTCTTAGTGATTCTTATGGTAATTACTCAATGAGTTTCGTCCGAGTTGAAAAAAAGATCAACTCATTGTTGCTACTATCCATATCCCTTTTATCGAGTCGATGTGGGTTGCTAAAATTTGACTCAGTAAATAAAATAGGATGACCAAACTGAGGTCTTTATGTGTTTGGCTTTCAAATGCATCAAATTTGCAAATTTGAAAGCTTGATAGTTGAGTGATGTTACCTTCCAGCTATTTCTGGAGCTCTTTTCTTCCATGAACAGCCAACACAAGCTCACATCTCACCCGAGTAACCGTAAATTGTAATTGTTTTCGCTCTTTTCACTGAACAAACATTCTCTTTTTATATTTGTAACTCAATTTACTGTCACTAGATTGGAATTGTTCATTTAAGAAAAAACATTACTTTCGTAACACTTTAGAGAAATTATTTGATATTAGTTATGCCAAAAATATTCGATAAAATTGGAACTCTTATTCAGGCCTTAGAAAAGCTACTTGATAGGAATTCCGATATAAGAAAATAGTTGCATAAGTACTATTTCATTTTCCAATTTTAAGGGATTTCAGATTTACGTGTTTGAGGAATGGTTCAGTGACTGCAGGAAAAAATTGATTAGTGCTTGGCCCATTTGAATTGGAAGAAATGTATGGGAAGAAGGGGAGAGAATTAGTTCAAGAATTTGCAGAGAGCGAACCCGGGCAGCTTGCAGCTTTTAATGTATGCAATTTATTCTATATTTGATCAGCTTACTAGAAATTAAATTGCAGATAGTTTTAATCATTTGTGTTATTTCCATGTAGGCTGTGAAAATTGTATAGATGATAGGTGTTGAGTCACTGAGATTTGACGTTATCTTCTTGCTCCTATTTTTTTTTTTTATGACAAGAGAAACCCGCAGCCGCTACCCTTTGGGTGCGCATAGGGTAAAATCCCCGCTCCTATGCAATAGCTCGCAAACCGAAGTTGCGCGGACTCTTCACTTTTGATGCCGCACCCGTGTCGGATTCTCCAAAAATACACTACTTTTGGCGAATCCGACACGCACCCCTTGACATTATTGAAGAGTCCAAGCAACATAGTCGCAAACCACATAGAAGAGGTAACCCTCACAAGGCAAGCCTATGCGATGAGCTCGACCCAGAAGGCAAACCCCTTGCTTTTGCTGGCAAGGGGTTTCGAACTTGAGACCTCCAACATGAAAGTCTCAAGCTCAAACCACTGGGCCACCCCAAAGGGTTCTTGCCCCTATTGTTATTAATGCAAATATAAACATGCAAACATCTTGCATTTATAATATATGGGTTCGCACTAGAGGAATAAGGTAGCCAGGTAGATGTTTGTCATTATCATGCATGTTATAATGCTGTAGTGGGTTTTTCATACATCCAAGATATTGATCTTGTTATTAACAGAAGTATACATGTAGTTCTACTTCTTCTTTTTAAGTAGTTTTATTAGAAAAAATGAGTGATCATGTGTGCTTCTTACATTAACATAAAGTTGATGTTCTGCAGGGTCAATTTCTTTGCTGCTACTTGAATCTTACATACATTTTGATTCATTATGTATTTGGTCCACAGTCCAATTTACTTAGAGTTTTATACTTAAAGAATAGTTTCTTGTTCGATGCAGTCTGACCTAGTTACACAAGTACTTGAAGAATGTAACAGCCATTTCCTGCACCTCAATTCCTTGGTGAGGTATATTTAACACGTTCCTTGTGTTTTCCCAAGCTTTCTTTGTTTGTTATTCATCTCCTTCTGCAACCCTATTGCTGTATAACCCATACCATAACATGCTATTTGTTACAGTAGTTAGGTGAGCTTTTTAGTGATTCTTATTGTTGCAAATATTTTACAGAACAAGTATACCTCGTGTATTTTCTTAACTGATATCCTGAAACTGTCCTATTTTACCTGTTTTCTTGTCCAGAATGCTTTTGATCTAGGCCTTGAACATAGATACTTCATCAGTGCTCTATCGTATGCTTTTCTTCTCCATAATACTTGTGTGTCAGCATGCTGAATTTTCTGAAGTTTTTGCTTTAATATAAAGATGGTCCCATTGGAAGTTATGTCTTGCTTTGACGCAGCCATTACATTCTTTCATTTAACTCTTGTTAAGCTCTTATTTTTGTCTTTGTCTGTGTTGTCCACTTTAAATATTAACTCAACCTTATTTCCCTCCCCCAAAACCATGTCAGAAATTTGATGGAGTGTTAAATCTCCGTTATCATTTCAACATTTTTAGAAAAAATTAAAGAAAAGGTTCTCTGCCTTGTTGATGTTTTAAGTCCAAACCATCCAAAGAATTAGAATTAAGTAAACCAACTAAGGTGGAAGGAGAAAACAAATGGATTGGGTATAAAGAATTAAAAAGAAAAAAGGACTTGTAGTAATATACAAACTTACCTGTTTCAAAAAAAAAAATAGCAGGAAGAAAGTAATCTCTCTGTATCCCAGTTAAAATCCGTATTGTTTCTTTATCAGTCGGTCCCAAGAAACTTAAAGGTGAATGGCTCCTTGGAGAAATTTAAATGGCAACCAAGAATTTGATTGATCCATCTTACCAATCTAAATGATGGTCAAGCAATGAGAAGCAAAAGATTAAGATTTTGAACTACCATCAATAATAAGCAAGAAGCAATTAAGAATCCAAACTGTACATGAAGATCCATTACAGTTAAGGAAAGAGGAATTAATTCTTTCTAAAAGCAAAGAACATCCTAACGAGAATCTTAAAAATGAAAAGATAAAGCCAAAAGGAAAGAAAGTAGAAGATGAATTCAAGTTGAAATAGATCCAGCCCTCTTTTTTCCCTCCTGCAGTGCCATGTTCAGCCCTGGTAGGGTATATTTATAGTTTTCATGTAAGAACATGACTAAGAACCAGTATTTTTCTGATAGCAACTTGGTGCTGAGCTCCTATAGTTCTATTTGTCTGATGGCACCTAGGCACTGGAGCCTTGAGGTTTGTGCCATGCTAGCGCCTAGGCACAAAGCTCTCAGAATATTTCTGTGTCATATAGCGCCAAGTGCTATGTTTGTGTTTTCTGAAGCTTTCAACTTTGCTGCTTCTGTACCAATTAAGTATTGAGCATTAGGTGCTTGTCCTCCCAACTTTCCATAATTTAATTGGCTACATCATACTGCATGAGTATCCTAATGGCAAACTGTTTGATTTGATGTCCATACACCAGATTCCAAAGGCATATAATTTCATCAAATATCACACATCAACTTGGATTGGTCTCGTTTCATTTCTGAAATTGGGTCAAATCCAGCATGTTGACAGTGTGTTTCATAACAAAAGTCATTCTTTCCTTACGCATGTGTATTCTTCTCTAACTGCCAAATGGAGTACAACTTTGTTGTCAGACCTTATCCATCTTGAGTTTGACACAGGAAAATGAATGCAAAAACTCCTGCTGAAAGTTCAAGTGCAAACCAACCAACTCAGAACGATGCAGTTTCAAATAACGAATCACCTGATGACAACGAGCCACCTGAGGCTGATAGAAGTACCAATACAGAGCTCCCCAAAGATGATAATTACCATGGGCTGCTTATCCATCATCAGTCTCTCACTCGCAACAAGCGTTGTCTGATGGCTTATGTGTGAGTAACAGTTAGCTTCAGAGTTGTACTTGAGAAACGATCATATATTCCTGATCTTCCTGCATCTCTCATGTTCGTTGTGGACTTTCTTTCTTGTTCCTTCTTTAGATATAATCGAGCAGAAGTTGTTCGAAGATTGGGATGGACCCTTGAGCGTGTCCTCCCAGAAGAAATTGAAGAGAAGCTTAGTACCTCAGAGAAAGAATATTTTAAGAATCATGCTGCAACTATCCAATCATACATGTCAGCACTTGATCTTGATTTGGGGGTGGTAAGTGTTCTTTTCTCATAACTTCTTATTTGTGTCCTGATATATAGCTTAAAGACTATAGTGAATAGACTTTTACACCTAACAAATACTACTATGCCTGAAATTGGAGAAAGTAGACTCTTGCTAAATGCTAAGTCCTAACCAGGACATGCTTTCTTTTTTTGATAACCAAACCAGGACAAGTTTTCTGTACTCTTGGAATTCCTAAAATAGTATGATCTCCTAGAAGATATTTTGCATTTCTTGTTGTAATCTGTGACTATTTAGGATTAGTATGTGTAATTACCAAAATTTGTTTGAATCCAAACAGCAGAAAAAAGGGCAACTGTCCATTAAACGTCATATGATTCACTTCTAAATAGTGTCTTGTTCTTTTTTCTTTCGTTGTGTTGATACGGAACTATAGTGACTGTTTTGTTTAGCTCATTGATCTCTGGTTCTTATGAAGTGTCAGCAAGTCGGAAAATTGATATATCTGAAGCTAAAGTTATTTCTTGAAGTTCTGTAACATTGAGGGGTCCTAGCCTAACGATGCTCCCCGACAAGTAATTTTTATCTCTAGGTGGGGTGCAAAAGGAATGTCACCCTCCATAGCATATCTGCACATCTTCCCCATTGTTGCACTCTCATCAATGTTGGTGGGCCATCGGGGCAAGAGAAGGAAGCTTGGATTGGAGTGTGGATGGTGATCTGTTAGGAGGGTGGCAGATTTTTCCTTTTCTGTTTCTTTATTTTTGAGTAGGGAGTATCAAATTTGCTCATTGCATTTGACTATAGGCTTCGGATAACTATAACAACCATTGAACTAGAACTATCTCTGAAAAGAACACGAAGCTAGGATAGCAATGTGAAGGCTTGTGAGTGCATTAAGTAAATTAAACAGATACTTGATTATCAGAAGTTCAACGTGCTCAAATAAAACACTACATTGACAAGCACAAATATGACATCACTCCATGTGTTTTCTAGAATATCTGATCAATCTGCAAGGGACTGCTTTCCTTATAAACTTTAAATCTCTGGGAGACCCGCACAGTGCAAATGATAGAGACTCGGCCAAGTACCTTAGCTTCCTTATGTTTTACTTTTCACAGGATATGGTGCCTCCAAAAGATCCCTATATCAAGGTGAGGGTCCTTGATGATATTGGTAATGTGGTCCTCAGCGACCAATTAGCCAACCTTGCTCGTCATGCAATTCTTTTCATTAGGCGCACTGATGCAGAGCAGTATATTTCTCAGGTGATTTTCCCATATAACAGAAAATTGCAGTAGAAATAAATGCATCTACCTTTTTCTCAAACTTCTAGCCTTGTCCTCTAATTACAGGGCTTAATGGAAGAACTCACGAGTTGATTCCAATGACTACGAGTTACAAGCTGATTCTGATAATCGTGCATTGCTTTTACCCAAAACCAGCAGTGTCAGGGCAACTGATTCTGATAATCTGCAGCTTGAGAAGGCATTGGAGAAATGGAGGGAATCATTGAGTCTGATATCAAAAAGGGTTTGTTGATTTTACTGACATCTAAACTAGAAGTTGAATTGTAATCTAGACTTCAAAGAGTGAGTGTATTCTGATAGCTTATTGCTCTTGGGTGCACAAAGAACACAATTTACTTGACCTGTATATTATAAGTCTTCCCTGAAACATGATCTATAAGAACAAATTGGAAATAGTTTGGCTTATGCTCTTGTTTCTTTTGCTTGCTATAATTGTTACTCTCTCTACCAAAAGAACAAAGACGATACAAACACACACAAAAACATCTGTAGTGCATAAATTACACAATAAACAAAACTCGATGTGCGGGGAACTTTATTGAATTGAGTCTAAGTTCTGCAGAAAGAGGGGAACTTTGTTTTTTCATCTTTCCTAACACACTGGTAGGCTTCAATCTTATTCTTCGAATCAATCTTCTTTCTCAAATATCATCTGACAAAGTCAATATGAAATGGAATACAACTATAACATGTAAAGAAATGAGAACTTCCAAAGTCCAAACACATTGTCAAACATAACATTGCCGACCCCAAATGCTATAGCAGTATCATTGAGTACAACGATTTTGTTTCTATCATGTCATATCGGAGAAGTATTAACAGCCACAAAATCATGATACAAGTGGCCACCATACAAACAACACTTAGCTAGATTTATTTCCTAGTGACACAAACTTGATGGAAACCTCTAACATTGTGCATAATTTGTTGCTAAGTTGACTGCAACTTAGCAGAGAGAAGATTTGGAAGACATGAATCTCGAGGGGAAACTTCAGTCTTGGGGAGGTTGAGCATCTCAACTGCTTTTTGCACCATTGCTGCCAGAGATTCTGGTGACTTGAACAATGATAAAAGCTCTGAGTTGTCCATTTCCAAGAGCATTCCTGTAACCTTTGCAGCAAGATGGGGCTACAAAAAGCATATTAGTTTTGTTAATTCTCAGGGTAATAGCAAGACCGATACAGAAGCTAGACCAGCTCTATATAACCAACGGATAACGAAGCTCAAAACTAAATGGCTTCAAAAAACTTCTTGACAGATCACCCACACCAACATCAGTAAAATTGTCAGAGATGGATCACGTCCTCTTTCAAGTGTTTATCTACCCCTTGGGTTCTCTATGAAGAACCAAACAATTGCAGCAGATAAATTATTTTGCATTAGTGCATAGAGTAGCTATTGTAGAAGAGAAAAGGAGGATTATAAAGGATAGAGAAAAAGCTCACCTTGTGTTGACTAATTAGAGGGTAAAGGTGGTCTCCAAGTATCTGTTTCTGCTGCTTAGGAGGTGCAGCAGTAAGCATGGTACTCAGGTTGTCCGAAACCTCAGACAATGATCCTTTTGTACTGGTGCCAGCAGAGAAAACACACCCTTTCTTCATAGCACAACCATTTGGTGCATATTTGACCTGCAAAGCATACATAAATTGTGTGGTTACTAAAACAGGGGTGCTTAACTGTGATCCATCATTCAAAAGAAAATTTTAATTTTCCCAGGGTACTTCTCACCCAGGTGAAGGCATGCACCAAAAGTAGGAAACTTGAAGCAATGAAGCTCATCCATGTACACATATTAGTGAATGAAAAAAGAAGCACTTTGTTATGGGTTACAACAATTTGAGAAATAGACTACAATTTCTTTTCCATGACAGGATCGTAAGAAGAATCAGTGCAGGCAGAAGTTTAGTAACAAGATGATAACCGAATTATGGAAAAAGATCTCAACTTTTAAAATACATATGCTAAGTAATCTGCACGTGAGATTAACAATTTTTCATCATATAAGCTAAGTAAACCAAAAAAAAAATGCTTAAGTTAAAAGATAGAGCAAATATGGGCTGAATGATTTATGATACGTTAATTCTTGTAGTTACAGACTTACAGTTGCAACAATAATTCAAATCAATCAAAAAGTTTGTGGCTAAAAATCACATACTTAACACTAGTTAAGTGGAGGCCTAATTTTTCAAATACATGAATAATGATCAGAAGATTCAGATAAAAAGAATATATGAAGAACACCAAAAAAGGAAACAAAATCTGTACACAAAAATTGAAAATCAAATAAAAAAATATTTATCCTCATCCTAGCAAAATGATTAATCACTATTCTGAATAAGCATTTGAAGACATTATCTTTTTCCATTGAGGTAAAAAGGCAAGTCACACATTTTCAAAGGAGGAGTCTCAGAAAAACATTCAACTTAAGCATTGTAAATTGGAATATTGAACTACTACGCTGTGTAAATCAATAAATACAAAACTCAGTCAATCAAGATTCCAATTTATGTAAAAAGGATAGCAAGAAGTTTAACCACTTGAGTATAGCTAGATTGTTTTGATGATGCCACTGATTGCTTCCAGTAAGGCACATCTGGAACTGGCATATGTCCGTTCTTCTTTCCCCTATTCTGCCTATATTGTGAAGCACTAGGAATCTGAAAAATGAGACGAAAGTGGTAAGAAATTCATCAAAGGTTTAAACCTGAAACATGCCCATGCAATTTAGTGCCTCCGGACTACTGCTGAAAAGTTCAAATTCTGTTTATCCAACTCAATGAAGTAGTAAAATTGCCGAAGTATTATGAAAATTTACAGTTGGACTAACCAAGGAAGTTTGATAAGGTCTAATAGAGTTTGCAAATCCATTGACCATCCAACCATGCCTCATACTCAGAGGCTGATACAGAAGCCCTGGTTGTTCAGATACTTGTAGATCACCAAGGGCTGGGTAGTACAGAGAGGGATATCCACCAGGGAAAAAAGCGGAAGATCCAGTGAGACCTGCAATTCCTTGTGCATGCTTAAGCAGTAATTGAGTTTGCCTTTCCTCTTTCCTTTGAGCAATAGCCACATACAATGTCTTTTGGCCAAACATAAATCCTGTGGAATGTCTAACAACGTCAATATACTTAATAGGGACCTTAAGAGAAATCTTCTAACTTTCCGTACAAAGAATTTTGAGGCCAGAATTCTACAACGATATCATCTCATCTTGTACAGATTCAACAAGAGAAAGTAGATGGACTTAAAAAAAAAGACACCAACTTAATTATAACATTGGAAGAATATAAGCTGTCAAACTGAATAACATAAGAATAATATGAGAGAAAATTGAAGGGAAAACGAAATGGAAAGGCATCTGCTAATTTTCTTTCAATGAATACCTTTATTTTCTGTGTTCAATTAAGACACATAAAATAACAGTAAGGAATTTTATTCATGAGAGACGATTGTTGTTGATGCAAGCATGACATGGCATAAAAATATCTTCCGGTGTATCACTACGTACTTGACTAACTAATCTAGGTAAGCCTGGCAGTGATTTATTTTTAAGAGATTAAATTAAGTTTATTGTTTGCAATGTCTTGGAACAGCTTTCGTTTTTTCTGAGATTTCTGTGTTCATTCCTCGTTTTACTATTCCACACAAAAGTTCACTTACAACTAAATTAAAATGCTACAACACTAGGAAACACATTGATCACAGATTTCACTTTTCAGAATAGTAATTAAAAATAAGAGCTTAGAAACTGCCATGACGAAGAATATATGTACCATCCACGAGCTTAGTCAGACGTTAAACCCTTTAGTTCAGAGGCATTAAAAGGAAGCAGAGACCAAAAATTCAGTGTGCACGCAGAGAAAAGATGGGAAAAGGAGCCATAAAAGAAGAAAACTAGGTTTGGAATTTAACATTGGCAAGTGTAGCAAGCACTATAACTGAACCATATGTGGGACGATTAGCCTAAACTCAACTAGACCAACCAAACAAAAAATTGTTTGCCTGACATGATACCCATATAGGCATTACGGAATCTAAAATTAAGACCTGAGGCATTTGACAGAGACATGCATTTCTGCATTAAAATTCTGGAGTTCTATAACCCATTAACCCTGAATTTCATGAGTATATCCATATTGATAGTCATTCAGGAACTCTATCCATGCTGTAACACTTCATTATTTCTGACACCTCCTTTAGAAAGAAAACAGTGTAAACTAGTACTCCCTCTGTCCCAATTTATGTGACACATTTCGCTTTTCGAGAGTCAAACAGTTTGAGTTTGACCGAGAATTTGCTCATGAAATCTTCAAATTTTTTAAAATGAAATTTATATATTTATAAACTACATAAAAAGTACTATAAGTCACAATAATTGATAATTCAAAATATTTAAAAGATATATGAAAAATTTACGGTCAAAGATAAACTTGTTTGAATCTCGAAATCCGAACTATGTCATATAAATTGGGACAGAGGGAGTACTACTTATTTACTTAAGCTGGGATATCTGTGCTCAAAAACGTAATAGGAAAGAAGATGTTAGATAGCACCAAAATTTATTGCAAGTGCTAGCTCATGTGAAACAACATTCAGTGCCTTGGCATTAACCATGATCTAGACCGAGTAAAAAGATATATAACTTACCATGAAAAGTATTCACCGCTTTATTGGCCTCCTCTGGTCTGGAAAAACATACAAATCCAAAGCCCCTGCTGACTCCTTTTTCATCTAGCATAAGTTTTGCAGAAGTGATTTTGCCACATTGACTGAACAATTCACGCAACTCGTGATCCTTGACATCACCATCGATATTTTTGACGTACACATTTGAACCCTATGATGACATTAATCGTGATAAAAAAGTGGACAATACAATACAGTAACACATCTTTTCTACAGTAACATATATCTTTTGAATGAGGAAATGAGAAACAAAGATACCTGGTACTTAATAAGTCGTGCCTTCCTTCTCTCCTCAAACAAACGCCTCAATATCTGTTCGCGTTCTGTTTTCTTTTGTGCTCTTGCTACATACAAGATCTTGCAGCCTGCCCAATGCATACAGGTCATATAAGGACTTGTGAACACTGTAGCTGTTAGTTACATCTGAGAATACGACAGCAAGATAAAGTCAAAACCTACCAAGTTTTGATCCATTCATAGCTTCCCTTGCTCTCCTAGCATCATCTGGATTCTCAAAGTTCACATAACCAAAACCTTTTGAACATCCATTCTCATCTTTCGTAATGACCAAGCTGATAATTTTCCCAAATTCAGAGAACTTCTCTCTAAGATGCTCTTCTGAGATGTCAAGACCCAGGTTCTTGATGAACAAATTTGTATATTTCTCATCAGGGCTGGAAAGGACCCGGTCACTCTTTTTGACGAACTTTGCTACATACCTATCCATAAATGGATGTAAAAATTTTGGGGACAAAATAAGATTAAAAGTGTGCAAGAGAAACAGTTTTTTCTATATATTCTATCAAAGTTCATCAGGATCACTATAAATTATAACTGAGAGAATTTCACGTACATCTCCTTTCCTCCAACAGCAGATCCATTGAGCTCCTCAATAGCAGTGTTTGCACTGTCCTCAGTCTCAAACTGGACAAAGCCAAATCCTTTACTCCTTCCATCCTCAGAAACGGCAACTTTACAGGATAAGATATTTCCGAACTTCTGGAATATTTCTTCAAGCTTCGTGCTGTCAATTGAATCATTTAGATTCTGCAGCAAAATCCCAAATCATTTTCACATAGGGATCAAAGCAATAAGGAAAAAAAAACTATTAAGATCTCAAAATGAATGACAGCTATCCAGTCCTTAAAAAGTACCTTGATGAATACATTTCCAGTTCCACTTCTTCTCACATCAGAATCACGACGGGACCAACTAACTCTTATAGCTTTTCCATTGAGGATGGAATGATTTTTCACCTCAATAGCACGCACAGCTGTTCACAGTTTAAAAGACAGTAGAAGCTTTCCAAGTGAAAAATAAACTCACACAGAATTCCGAGGAAAAGAAAGTCAGACGTACACAATAACAAATCATAAGCAACCAAAGAATTAGACAAAAGTTCTGCATTTGCAATGTCCCTTGAGTCACTGGTCCAGAGCATGAAGCTTAATAAATGCTAACCGCAAAAAAAGTCATGAACTGATCTGTTCTGCTCACAGAGCAGGAAAAAACACAGCTTTCTCAGGCAATTAAGAAAAAAGATGATACAACTTGTACAATTTTAAAAGGTTAGCCCATACTTATGATAACAAATCACAGATCAGATCATACGGACAATGTTTCGTGAACGGAAACAACATTAAGTGACAAAATGAGCAACTCACTGGTCCTCAACATTCCACAAAACAGAAACTAGACGACAAATCAATCAAATTAAAATAAATAAGACCAAGGCAAATCATTCAGATAACCTTCATTTAGTGAACTCACCAGTGTTCCATAAAACATCAAGGCTGAAGTAACAGTCCATCAAAAGACCACACTACTCACTGATGAACTTCATTGAAAGAACTACACAGATGACTCACATCACAAAACAAACAAGTTGACCAATTATAGCAACAAAATCTCAAATTACAATTAATTATTCCCTTAACCACATCATCAACTAATCCATAGTAAAAATAACTTCAGCAATAATCCACTGAAATGACTCACAGCAGAGAAGATCATTCCATTACTAATCAACATCATAAAATCCTCAAGATTTTCAGTTATATCTTCCCTCGATTGTAAGATATAACAATTATATAAGTAGACGCATAGCTTGAAGAAATAGCATGCAGGAGTGGTTCAACAAAATAAATAAATACTAGTAACAAACAAAGAACACGCCAACCAGCACTATAGCTTCTTCCTCTCACTCTCGGACAAACTGTGTTTTATTGATTATTCTCAATGATTCAGAATGAAATTAATCCAGCCAGACAGGGGAGGGCTCACTATCATAACTTCATTTCTGGAGTCTGAACACCATCCTATTACCACTAAATACAACTCCATCAATGAAATCTAACATTCCTTACATACGAATGGAAATCCAATCCCGTCGTTGTCTTTCATATTTCATATACTTAAACAAAAAAGCGCCAACTTCTCCTTATTTTTCCATAATAAAGAAATCTAACCCTGTCCTTTTCGTTTTATAAATGTATATTCACAACCGAGTGGATAACATATTTACCTAAACCAATAGGTTCTCGAGTCAATTCCACAATTAGCCCCAAGGAACAAATTCATACACACATATAGGATACACATAGGCAGATACAGAAACACGAAAATACACGTAAACAAGAAAAACTGCATTTCACACAATTTCTTAGGAATAAAATTTAGTACAACTCCGTAAATACATATCTCAGTCTTGAATTTCCGCATTGATCAGTTGTATAAGAAATCAAAACACAAAGTTTTTATATGAATTCGCCATGAAAACAAATGTCAAACTGAATTACGCACGAACTTCGAACGAAGAAAACCGAACGGAAAATTAACAGTACAAGCGATACAAAACAATACAGTATACACCGTCTTGGTAAAACTTCAGCTGCATTCTTAGGAATTAAATTTAGTTCTACTCCGTAAATACATATCTCAGTCTCAAATTCCGCATTGATCAGTCATATAAAAAATCCAAAACACGAAATTCTCATCTGAATCCGCCATGCAAACAAATGTCAAACTGAATTTCGCACAAAATTCGAACGACGAAAAACCGAACAGAAAAATTAACAGTGCAAGCTATACTAAAAGATACAGTATATACCGTCTTCAGAAGAAATGAAGTTAACGTAACCGTAACAGAGCGAACGGCCGGTAGAAGAGTCGCGACAGACGCGAACGTCAACGAGGTTTTTGAACTCTGAGAATGCTTCGTAGAGTTGGCCGTCGGTCACAGAGTCGTGAAG
>JAJOOO010001196.1:0-28567 GCA_029582685.1 Solanum piurae | reverse complement strand
TAGCTTATAACAATTTTCCTAGCTCACTCTCTCTAAGATGTGAACATATCTTATAACTAGACTGAATTGATTCTTTTAACATTTTCCAAAGTTAGATAATGCTGAAAAAACATACACTGACCATTGGTAAAAGGGTAGGAAAGTTTCCTAATGCATCTGATGTCCCTATTTTTTGAGAGTGGAGGTCTAGAATAACATACTCCTCCATGTTCCAGAACCAAAAGGTCTTTTGAACTAAAAGATAATCCAAAGGTAAAAATACTCCCAGGCACAGTTTCCAAAAATTTCTCTCTCCTACTTCCTAGGAGGGAGAAATACCCTTTCTTTCCGGTAGTCTCGTCGGGAACTACCACTTTCTTCATTACTCAGGAGCTATCACCTTCCGTTGTAGCTTATAACAATTTTCCTAGCTCACTCTCTCTAAGATGTGAACATATCTTATAACTAGACTGAATTGATTCTTTTAACATTTTCCAAAGTTAGATAATGCTGAAAAAACATACACTGACCATTGGTAAAAGGGTAGGAAAGTTTCCTAATGCATCTGATGTCCCTATTTTTTGAGAGTGGAGGTCTAGAATAACATACTCCTCCATGTTCCAGAACCAAAAGGTCTTTTGAACTAAAAGATAATCCAAAGGTAAAAATACTCCCAGGCACAGTTTCCAAAAATTTCTCTCTCCTACTTCCTAGGAGGGAGAAATACCCTTTCTTTCCGGTAGTCTCGTCGGGAACTACCACTTTCTTCATTACTCAGGAGCTATCACCTTCCGTTGTAGCTCAACAACCCCCCCCCCCCTCACAATGTCTTTTTTCGTCCCTGTTCTGTCATGGGGGATAATAGAATATACTTCAACCAAGGGGTTCAAATCTTACGACATTACCAGATGGACTTCCAACAATGTATCTTGGTACAATTGGGTGGACAGACACAGGAACATGATGAGGAGGGTCACACTTAGAGAGAAGGTGTTGGAATGGATTTGCTTCATTCTCAGAGAAGCTTCAACTGACCAAAAATATCTGGTGAGAAGATGGAGATATAAGGACCAGGTGGCAGAGTTTTTGGTACTAGGTAATATAATGCTCATCGGAGATACATGAGCATTTTATCATTTAAGGGAGAGGATAGATCAGTTATCATTAAATGCACTCCACCGAAGGTGATGAAGATCCAGGACAAATGACATAAATGTGCCTTTTGCAAAGGTGGTTGCGGACAGTAAATGGCAGAGCAGCAATTCTGAGGCATCCACATCTAAGGGGAAAATGACTGAAACAGACGAAATTGTCGAAAGCAGAGAACAAGGTTTGCTTAGAAGGTGCATATTTGGGTCTTTTGGCAAGAACAAAGCTGAAAATCCTACTTTGTCTGATGTTTAGACGTTGGCCTTCAACAGTGTGGAAGAAGGATTTTGGAATCAATACATACGAGATGCTGGATGGCTACTTTCTCTTTGAGTTCCCCAATACATGGTGGAACAGGTCCTCCTGGGAGAATGGATATGGAAGAGAAGCAAAATAAAATCAGTGTGGTGGAACCCATATGCAGTCTGTGAACCAGCTACAGACAAGCCCAAATCCACTTGGATTCGGGTTTTGCCAATGCATTTATGGACGGATGAGACCTTCCATGAGATCTGCGAGCTTTGTGGTGGATGGTTGGCGACGGAGGCCAAATATGAGAATTTGTGTTTTTCTTTTTCTTTTAGGAAAAGGAAAACCCAATCCTGGCAAACACCCAACAAATAGGTACATATGCTTGTATGCACCAGCTTTAGGGGGAGTATTAGAATAGGAATAGGAAGGTAGGAACATAGTATATCGAATCATACTTGGAAAAGGATTGTATTATAGTGTCTCAATGTAATAATGTAGATACACAATTCAATAGGATTTTTCTCCTATATTTCTCACAAGGGGGTTGAAGAAACAGGGGAAAAGGAGAATAGTACAGAGTTTGATGCAGGATTTATAAGCAGACATAGGGGGAGTTTGGATTAAGCTTATTTTTTGGTGCTTTTGGCTTTTAAGCACTTTTTTTAGTTTGGGAGGTGTTTGGAAAAGTTAAAAAGTGCTTTTAAGCACTCAACTTTAGGCCAAAAAAGTTTTAAAATAAGCCAAAGGTAGGGTATCCCCTACTTATGGCTTTTAGCTTTTGACTTATAAGTTACTTTTTATAACCTTTATCCAAACGTAGTCTGCCCTCCAAGAAACTAAACTAGAAGGGAACGTTCAGGAACTTATAAAAAAAATATTGGGCAAGAAGATGGATCTATTATGCATGTTTAAGGGCTAGTGGAACTAGAGGAGGAATTCTACTACTATGACATTTCAGAATTTGGGAAGGGGAAATAGTACAAGGTGGAGCTTGTCACTCTGTCCTGAAATTTTAAGCTCGGTTTATAATTTTGACTGCCACATTGCATGAGTTCATGGGTCACCTGGGGTGATTTCTATGTATGCAGATTCCCATCTAACAAAAAAGGGGACCGCACTAGGAGATCAGATCTTCAGCTATGAGAGAATTCTCAGATTGCATAGAGGACATGGAACTCATTGACCTGCAGTTAATTGGTGGCAGCTATACCTTGTTCAAAGAAGACAATCATACCACTGCATCTAGGATTGATAGGATATTGGTATCTACAGAATGGAACAACCTTTTCACAATTTTAAGCGAACCATCCTACAAGGAGTGACTTCTGACAATGTGCCAATTGCACTCTTCTGTGGGTAGTGGGAACAGTCTAAGTCATATTTTAAGTTCGAAAATTGGTGGATGAGTGACAGAGTTAAGGAATGGTGGAGTGATTTTGAGTTTTATGGAAGCCAGATTATGTGTTAGCATGTAAACTCAAAGCACTCAAAGGGAAGCTGAAAGTCTAGAGCAGGCCTAAACAGGGGAATCTGAAACTGAAGAAGAACAATATACTTAATCAGATGGCTGAGATAGAGTCTCATTTGAACAACAGAGCTCTAATAAAGGAGGAAACTGCCAGAAAAGCAACATTGTTTATAGAATATAAAGGTTATTTGAAGAATGAAGAGGTGGCCTGGAGATAGAGATCAAGGGCCCTTTGGCTCAAGGAGGGGATAGGAATACTGAGTTTTTCTACCAGATTGCTAATGTTCATAAGAGGTACAACCATATTGATCAGTTGGAAATACAGGGAGAGACTATTTCTGAGCCAAAAAGAATCAAGGAAGAGATCATATCTTTCTACAAGAATCTGTATACAGAAACTGAAGATTGGAGACCCTCTGAAAACATCAGCAATCATCCAACCATCACGAAAGCTGCAAAGGAAGCTTTGCAAGAAGATTTTGAGGAACAATAAGGTTTTGAGTGTCTGAAGTTGTGTGCTATAGACAAAGCACCGGACCCTGATGGTTTTACAATGGGATTCTATCTAAAGTGCTGGGAGGTTATTAAACAAGACATAATGGAGGCTTTTCACAACTTCCATTCAAGTGAGATTTTTGAAAAAAGCTTTAATGCGACTTACATTACTTTGATTCCTATGAAGACAGGAGCTAAGGAACTCAAAGACTTCAGGCCAATCAGTTTGATAGGTAGCTTCTACAAGCTGATCTCCAAATCTCCAAGGTACTGACAGCGAGATTGAAGAGACTGGTGGATAAACTGGTGGACAAACAGCATATAGCCTTTGTCAGAGGCAGACGAATAATGGATGCAGTGCCTCATAGCTAATGAAGTAATTGACTCTAGAATTGCACAAGGAAACCATGGTATTTTATGCAAACTTGACACTGAGAAAGTCTATGACCATGTGAACTGGGAATTCATTCTAATTTCCAAGTATGATGAGACAGCTGGGCTTTGGGGGAAAATGGATCAGTTGGATCAAGTTTTGCATTTCCACTGTGAATTTGCAGTTCTCTTCACAATAAGGAAAGAAAAAGCTTCCACCTGGTCCAATGGAAGAAAATCATCAGAAGCAAAAAGCAAGGAGGTTTAGGCATCAAAAACCTTAAGCATCAGAGCAAAGCTCTCAAGGGTAAGTGGCTATGGAGATACCATCAGGAGGACTAGGCTCTGTGGTGTAAGTTCACCAAGAGCAAGTACGAGGAGCTCAACAAATAGGTAACAAAAGAGATAAACTCTCCTTACGGTGTTAGCCTCCGGAGGTCTATCAGAATTTTCTCGCCTTTCTTAAGTAGCCAGTCAACTGTTAAGGTACAAAATGGGAGCGAAACAAGTTTCTGGAGTGACAAATGGCTGGTCCTGAGAGCCTCAAAGATCTTACCCAGATATTTTTGCTTTGGCTCAAGATAAAAAAAAGACAGCTGCTGAAATATGAACTCAACAAGGGTGGGATCTGGGTCTCAAAAGACATGTTAATGACTAGCAAATACACAGAATGATTGAACTTCATAAGATTTTGGAGAGCTTTTTTGAGAAGGTAATTATTTATTTATTTTGCGTAGGAGCTTTTGGAGAGCTTTCAAGGCTTGAAAAGAGGAGAGGACTACTCATGGTGGCATGGGAACAGTAAAGGCAGATACAAGGTAAATGTTAGAACATGAATAGGTTTATACAATCCTATTAGAATAGGAATAGGTTTACAATCCTATTAGAATAGGATTAGAATAGGAATAACAATCCTATTTAGAATAGGAATAAGAATACAAATAGGAATAGGAATAGTAAATAGTATCCTACTTGGTAAAGGATTGTATTCTAGTGTCAGTAAATAGGATCTCAATGTAATAATGTAGAAACAACAACAATTCAATACTATTCTTTTCCTATATTTCTCACCTGGTATCAGAGCCTCTACGATCTTGGTAGAAAATCAAAGAGCTTCCGCTGCCGGCGGGTGGCACCCATATATGCTGCCCGTCTGGCCAATGATTATGCTAGCAAAAGTTGGGTCACCATGTATCTTTCATGTGACTATTTTCTCATATCTAATTTGTGTAGCACCGTGCCATCATTTCGGTGACTACTTTCTTATATCTAATCCTTGTAGCACCGTGCCATCTCTCTGGTGACAACTTTTTCACACTCCCTCTGTTACAAAAAGAGTGGTCTAGTTTGACTTGGCACAGAGTTTAAGAAAATAAAGAAGACTTTTGAATCTTGTGGTCCTAAATTAAAGTTATGTCAAATATACTAAATTATCCTTTAATCTTGTGGTCTTAAACATGCCACGTGGAAAACTGAAATTAAAATGTTATCAAAAAAGGAAAGAGGCCATTCTTTATGAAACTGACTAAAAAGGAAAGAAGACCATTCTTTTTTAAACGGAGGGAGTATTTAATTTGTGTAGCACTGTGCCATCATTACAGTGACTACTTTTTCATATATAATTTGTGTAGCACCGTGCCATCCTTTCGATGACTACCTTTTTTTGCATATCTGATTTGCCTAGCACCGTGCATCTCTCCGGACTACTTTTCATATTTAATTTGTGTAGTACCGTGGATTTTTCCGAACTATTTTCTCATATCTGAGTTGCATAGCATCATGTGTCTTTCAGTGACTCCTCAGATTTGATTTGCATAGTTCCATTCGTCTTTTCGGTGACTCATCAAATCTGATTTAGTAGGGTTGTGCCATCATTCTAACCCTACCCGTATGATTTTTCGTTTTCAGTAGGGTCGTGCCATCATTCCGACCCTACCCATATTATTTCTCTTATTCAATGGGGTCGTTCCATCAATTCGAACTATCCTATATAATTTCTATTTTCTAGTTGGGCCGTGATATCATTCTGACCCTACCCATATAATTTTATTTCTAAGATTGTGACCACTTTTAGCCATCAAATCTAACACCCCGGCATATGAGCATGTTCCGACCAGTTTTTCGGTGACTTGTTTAATATCGACTCATCTATTGATTCCAACATGATCCCAATACTTTATACTAGATTTTGAGCACTTTGTTACTCGGGGGAGTTTAGTAGCCTTGTATGTCGATTATGTGAGTCACTCTATGGTTTGAAACAGTCTTTGCAAGTTTGGTTTGGGAAGTTCAACGATTTAATTTTATCACTCTGTGTTTCATCAGCATTATGCATCAAATTCAATATTTCATGAGAAGATTAAGCACATTGAGATTGACTGACATTATGCATCAAATCCAGTATTTAATGAGAAGACAAGCACATTGAGATTGACCGTCAATTTTGTGAAGTCGACTAATCAACTTGCAGATATCTCACCAAGCCCCTCATTGGTCCTCGCATTAATTACATATGTAACAAGCTAGGTACATGAATTGTATGCACTGGCTTAAGGGGGAGTGTTAGAACATGAATAGGTTTATACAATTCTATTAGAATAGGAATAGGTTTACACAATCCTATTAGAATAGGAATAGGTTTATACAATCCTATTTAGAATAGGAATAGGAATACAAATAGGAATAGGAATAGTAAATAGTATCCTACGTGGTAAAGGATTGTATTCTAGTGTCTATAAATAGGATCTCAATGTAATAATGTAGAAACAACAACAATTCAATACTATTCTTTTCCTATATTTCTCACAGTAAAAGAGGGATACAAGCAAGAAAATCAAAGTGGTGATCAAGACCTAAAATGGCCATGGAAGCATATGTGAAAAACCAAAGTGCCACATAAAGTGGCATGCTTTACTTGGCTTCTGACTAATGAGGCAGTTTTGACCTTGGACAATGTTGCCAAGAAAGGAATCTATTTATGCAACAGGTGTTCATCATGTGGGAAAGTAACAGACTGTCAGACATCTCTGCCTACATTGTAGATTCACTACCAGATGTGGCAGATATTCCTTGATCTCAAAGGCATTTCCTTGACTATGCCTAGTAAGATTGATGAGACTCTATTCAATTGGGAGGAGGCCGGATTGGGAGCTAGAAATAGAAGTAGATGGAGGATGATCATGACATGTATTTGGTGGACTACATGGAGAGAGAGAAATGATAGATATTTTGAGAATAGGAGCAACAACTTACATGAGGCTAAACTTAAATGTATTTTGTTGTCTGTTTTTGGCGTACAAATGTCTGTTCCAATGAGACTGAGGGTGTGTTCGGTGTGAAGGAAAATGTGTTTTCTTGAAAATTATTTTCTAGGAAACTAAGTGGGTTTCCTACTTATTTTCTTGTGTTCGGTAGGTAAGCAAAATATATTATCCTAAAAACATTTGTAGATAATTTTTAGACAAATACTATGGGAGGTGGGGGTGGGGAGTTGGATGGTGGGGATGAGGGATATGGGGGCTGAAGGGGAAGATGAGGTGTGTTGGAGGTGGGGAGGACACAGTCAATGTGAGATGTCACTAGTAGAGCTTGTTTTCCCTACTTCCATTGGGAGCTCATTTTCCTCAGTTTTGAGGAGCTTGTTTTCCCATACAAAATGATTTCCAAAATATTTGACCAACCGAACATGGGAATACCGAACACACCCCGAGTCAATTCTAGATGTTTTAGGGTCCATCTAGACTCTAGAGTAGGTTTGGCTCTAGTGAAGACTATACTCCCTTTAAGTTTTAAAAATGGGTTTTCCCCGTACTACCTAAGTACTACTTTAATACAAATGTTACCTGCTCCAAAATAAAAAGTACCAGAACCAAACCTTGGCCTCCACATCATGACATGAACTAGCAAATTATATCACAACGGCCAGACGCATCAGGCTACCTCTAAGGTTACATCAAGGAATCAATGATGGACATGGAAACAATTACAACTAAAATTGTTGTGAAGAGAATAAGTTGAGAGAAGAATAAATGCAAATACGGCATAGATATCTATATAGTGGAGTAGTGTGTAATACATCAGTACATAAAGGGAAAAAACGTATGATAGCAGAAATAGATACAAAAACGAAATCTTGAGATAGGAGTGGATGTGTGGGCATCCTAGGAGAAAGAGGATTGGAAATTAAGATATACAGGACAAGGTAGGAGTGTCCTCGGTGGAAAACAAGATGTAGGAAGTGAGGTTGAGATGGTTCTGGAATGTGAAGAGGAGATGCACAGATGCCCAGTGCAGAGGTGTGAGAGGTTGGATACGAATGGTTTCAAGAGGTAGTGGTAGGCCGATGAAGTAATGGGGAGAGGTGATTAGACAGGACATGACCCAGTTGCAACTTACTGAGGACATGACCTTAGATAGGAGGTTGTGGAGGTCACAAATTAGGATAGAAGGTTAGTAGGTAGTAGAGTATTCTCTCGCTTTACCTTCCATACTAGTAGTCGTAGTATTTCTCCTGTAGTTTCTTGTCCTTCGATTTTTGTTACCATCTACTGTCTCTTGTACTTCGATTATCGCACTATTTGTTGTAGTTACTACGCTTTTTAAGAATGTATTGCCATGCTTTTAAGTATTTTGCCATGATTTCTTCACTTCCATTAATTCTTTTTTGATATGCTTTTCCTTGAGCCGAGGGTCTATCGAAAACAATCTCTCTCCCTCCCAAGGTAGGAGAAAGGTCAGTAAGGTCAGCGTACATTCTACCCTCCTCAGACCCCACTGTGGATTACATTAGGTATGTTGTTGTTGTTGTTGTAGAATAGTAACCCTATCAACACTTTGTACCACTACCACTAATCTGGTTCTATCTAATAATAACAATATTTTTCTTTTAAAATAGTATTATTTCCTTTTTTTTATAACAGAGAAACCCCGAGCATCAGTGGTTCAAGGTTCAAACTTCTAAGCAAAAGATAGGAAGCTAACAAAATTCACAATTCATCTATATATTATTTACATTTCTGAGATTACTAACTAAAAAAAAGAAGTGTCAAACATTTTTCCTCGAGGGAATGTGCCAAAATCCCATCAAAACATATCATGTTACTTTGTCTCCAAATGGTCCAAATAATGCATGCAGGCATTCAAAAGATATGTATTTTACTAGCAGATACATTTTAAGTCCCTGTCCTTCTGTAAGAAAACAGTATACAATTCCATTAGTTGCTTAAGTTCAACATCAAAATTGAGGCAACTGCATACCTACGTAGCTAGAAAGCTTTAGACTCAATAACATTCGTATCTTTTAACCTCAAAAAAAGAGTGGACAGACGGTGAACTTACACTTGTTCCAAAGAAGTAGAGTCCAACCATATTAGAGATAAGATGCCAAGTACTTATATGACTGAAAGCTGATGTTATCAATGTATGAACCCGTCCACTAGTAAAATTGTCCACTGAAATCTAAGCACCAGATACAACTCAAAAAATATGTAAGTTGGAAAACTATCTTAGCTTGTATATTGCATCAAAAGATAAGTTTATTTTATGAGAGTTATCTTAGCGACTGACCATGAAGTTCCTCATCATGAATCTACTATCAGCAACACGCCATAACAAGAACACAGCTACGTTAGTTAAGATCAGGCATAACACCACGCTATCAGTAGAAAACCTCCCAAAACTTGATCTCCTACAAATTGGAAAGGCTCATGTCTTAGATAATAGAAATCATATGAAGTTGGACTAAGGGCAAGGATTGGCATCACCATAGATTGCCTTTTCTCCCGACATAACTTTGAAAGGCTAGAATCAGGTGAAACCATTACACTCCAAGCTGTCACAACTCATTAGTCACAGCAGATCAGTGTGATTAAATATTACTCACTCCATTCTATTAAAGATGTCATAACTTAGAGTAGAAAAATGTGTGTAGTTGGACTAAGGGCAAGAGAATGATATCACACAGATTGCTGCCTTTTCTCCAACCAGAAACTTAAAATGTTTAGGAACAGTTTAAACCATAACGAACTCCTAGCTGTCACAATTCACACACGTCAGTGTCAATTAAATACAACTCACTTCATCCCATTAAAAATGTTGTACCTCCGCTTTGGTGGAGACTAAGAGTAAAATGGTTGAATAGATAATTATATTGGTTAAGAAAAATAACTATCTAAATAATAGGTGATAAGTGCAAAGAGAAAACTAAGTAGCAAAGTCCCCTAAAACAATGTCAAATCAACTTTAAGATATAATATAAAATTAGTTTATACTAGTTAGAATGGTTGAAGGAGAAAAAGTTTGCCACTTCAAGAAAATGGGTCAAGTTTTTTGGGACAAACAAAAATGTAAAGTAGCTCCTAAGACCATCTCCAACCCAAACACCAATTTGGTGTTTTGGAGCTCCAACCCAACACCATTTTGGTGTGTGAATAGTGTTACACCAAATTTGGTGTAACACTATTCATCACACCAATTCACTTTATTGAATATTTTATTATACAAAACTTTTAATTAAACATTATATAAATTGTATGTTTTAATTAAATTTCTTGTATATTTAATTATTTTTTATGTAATATTTTTTTATAAATTAATTTTTTCTATATATGACTTTTTTTTAAATGGCAATAGATGAAAATTATCGATTTCAACAATTTCTAGCTCGACATAAAAAAATAAAGGACAAAGAAGCTCATTTTGAACTACGTAATGCATTAATAGAGCATTTATGGGAGCACCGTAGTGATCTTGAGAGTTGAATATTTATGTAGAATTTAAAATATTTTTTTCAATTATGTAATGTTTATAAAATTGTATTTCATTACCTTTCGGGGTGGCCAAGTGGTTTGGGCATGGGACTTCCATGTTGGAGGTCTCAAGTTCGAAATCCCTTGCCAGCGAAAGCAAGGGGTTTGCCTTCTGGGTCGAGCTCGTCGCACCGGGCTTGCCTAGTACGGGTTACCTCTCCTATGTGATTTGCGAACTATTGCAAAGGAGCGGGGGTTTTACCCTGTGCGCACCCAAAGGGTAGCGGATGCGGGTTTCCCTTGTCATCAAAAAAATAATTGTATTTCATTAATGATTTCACTTTTATTTGTATTATCCATTATTATGTATAGTGTATAATATTTTCTAGCAATTTACATTATTTAAAAAATTATGATATAAAATAATTTTATATTAAACGACTATAAAAGAAAATAATATGAATTATATATGGTGAATGTTTTAGAAAGAATTTGTTTTATGAAATAAGGAATAATAATATAATAATGAAGAGAGAGAAAAATATTCCTTTTTGGTGTAAAATTTGGTGCAATGGGTTGGAGTTGATTTACACTATTTACACCAAATTTGGTGTAAAATTTGGTGCAGTGGGTTGGAGTTGATTTACACTAAAATAGTGCTGACACCAAATTTGGTGTTTGGGTTGGAGATGCCCTAAAGGAGCAATATTTATCTTACTGTGCAGAATAGTACCAGAGGCTCAACAATTACCAATTTCAAAAAAAATAGTACCAGAAGCTCAAAATATTAAGAAGAATAAGGAACAATCAGTTACACCACACAAATAATTCATCTGACACAATTTACCTGTAACAGAATAATTGGTATGATCCTGATTATAGCTGTTTTTGTTTGCTCGATGTTCCATTTATTATTCCATAAAAGTTCTATGTAAGCATGATATTGTTTAACCATTGTGATGAGCAATTCACAAAAAGTAAAGAGCAGAATGGAAACTGTAAAAAGAGTAGGCACTATAATACTTTATCTGCAACTTCTCTTGCATTCAATAACTAATCATATTCTTGAGGTTTGAATGTGGTCTCACAAATGGAAAATAGAAAGCAAAAAGCAACCAAAAACTTTTCTAGGAGGTAGTACTAATATTGACAATGGTTTAACAGTGGTACATTTGGTTTTGTCTCTAGTGGGGTATCTGAGAGAGGAAGATTAAAGCTGCTTTGGTGTAAACTACAAGAAGCCACACTAGTTATAAAACTAGAGATCTTTCATACAGTGGATAAATGACACATCTAAAGCTCTACTTCTATCATCAGTAATGCTATTCTTACAATTGAAGTCAACCAAAGATCTGGAGTTCTCTGCATTTGCAGCCTTAATGCATATTCCCTTCCGTAATTTGCACCTTATTCTTTTATTTATTATGATCAATTCCCTTATTCTAAGGTTCTTGCAGAATCATGAGCTCATTGAATTGCAGGTCTAATGTATGTCCCATCTATGATTCCAACCCTATTTCTAAGCCTACATGTGAGACTAGGTTAAAATTTCAAATAAAATATGTCATATTTTACTTTTATAATCTACAAGTGAAATAGATTGCACCTCACATGAGATTTATGTGATTATCTATGAGGAATAATATCAAAATATCACATGCACGAGGTTGAATTTGTTGGTTAGTTTCCCACCTATTATACACGTGAGACCCCAAAAAAGGTCCAACCCTTGTGAATGCACAAAGAGTGGAGGTAAGCAAATAGAATACACATCATGTTGCTCATTCCTTCCATTGCTAAGATGAATAGAAAGGGGGACAAGGGGTTACCCTATCTCAAGCCCTTCTGGGACGGAAAGAAACTATTGGGAGTTATGTTGATTACTATAGAAAACTTAACTATACTAATGCAGTAACTCATCCAACCGATCCATTAAGCTCCAAAACTCATCCTTTGCATCATAAGAATCAGAAAGGTCCAGGACAGATGGTCATATGCCTTCTAAATGGTTAGTTTGCATAGAAACCCAGGTTGTTGACTTCTTTGTCTAGATTCCACACACTCATTTGCTATCAGCACTACATCCATAATTTGTCATCCTTTTATGAATGTCATTTGTTGTCTGCCCACTAAGTTTATCACTTCCTCCTGTTTTTCTACCAAAAGTTTGGCTATGATCTTGTACACCCCTCCTATCAAGCTTATAGGTCTTAAATCATTTTATTTTATTTTTTGAAAATGGTAATGTTGTATTCTTCAGCATTAAGGATATGTTGGTGACCTGCAAACAGAGGGGAACAAAAGAAGAGGGAGAAAAGAAAAAATAATACTTACAAGGATTCAGTTTCCTCTAAACCTTTCTCTTTACACCAAAAATAAAAGGATACAATACAATCCCATCTAACCTTCTGAATGGAATTGGACCTATATTCAAAGTTTCTACTATTTCTTTCTTTCCATACTGTCCACCAAATGCAATGTGGAATTATCCTCCACCATGCCTTTTGCCTCTTGCTCCCCCCTCTTCTTATCCAACAACTCAACAAGTCTGCAGTATGCTCGAGCATGGTCCAATTTGTCTTTGTGAGGCTAAGAAAGTTGGCCCAAATTTGTGTTGTAAAGTTGCAATGCAAGAATAAATGTTGGTTGGTCTCCGCTGCGTTCCCGCATAGTGAACACCAAGATACTATAATCTTTCCTTTTCTCCTCAGCACTTCATGTGTCAGGTAAGCCCTTCTAGCAACCAACCATGTAAAGCATTTTATCTTAGTTGGTGCTAAGGTTCTCCATACCTTTCTCCACAAACTCTGCTTAGAGTTGCGTTGTTGGGGACTTTCCATTTTGTATGCCCTGCTAACCGTGAAAACCTCATCTTTACTATGTTTCCATCTCAAAGAATCAGGAGCATTGATGATGCCAGAGAATTTTTCTAACAGCTCTAGCAATTTGGCCACTCTCTCCACTTCCCAGTCATTCAAAAACCTTCTGAAGATCAGATCCCACCCTTGTGCTGTCCAACATTCATTGATATTTGCATCTGGATTACTACATAGTAAGAACAGATCTGGAAAGGATTCTTTTAGAGGAATCTGTTTGTTCCACGCATCTGTCCAAAACTTAGTTCTCCTGCCATCTCCCACTTCAATGTACGTATTCACTTCAAGTTTTTGCCATAAGTTTCTGATAGTTCTCCAGACCCCCACCCCATAGGCATCAACACTAGCATTATTGCACCAAGGATTGTACTCACCATACTTGGATCTGATGACATCCTTCCATAAAGCTTGCCCCTCTCCATTATACCTCCATAGCCACTTCATCAAAAGGCTATTATTTTGTTTCCTTAAATTTCTAATACCCATACCCCCTTTGTCTCTGCTTTTCAAGGTTATCTCCCATTTGACTAGGTTATAACCTTTAATTTCTTTGCATCCATGCCAAAGGAAGTCCCTCCTTAATATGTCCAGCTTCTTCAAAACTTTGGAGGGTAATGGAAATAGTGACATTACATAAGTAGGAAGGGAGTCCAGCACTGAATTGATGAGAGTGTGTCTACCTCCCATAGACAAATATTGGGCCTTCCATCTTGCTAATCTCCTTTCTGTTTTCTCCACAATGCCATCCCAAATTTGTATGCTCTTGTGTTCATTGCCCAAAGGCATACCTAAGTAAACTGTGGGCATATTCTCCACTTTGCACCCCAAAATATCTGCCAGATTCAAAATGTTGGTCACCTCCTTGATTGGAAATATATTGCTTTTCCCCCAATTCACTTTCAGACCCGAGGTAGCTTCAAAAAACAGTAAGATTGTTTTTAAGAATCTTATCTGGTCCTCCCGAGGTTCACAAAAAATGATAGTGTCATCTTATCTGAAATCATTTAGCTCCATGGTTCCCACTTTCTATGGTATTAGAGCTACAAATGTGACATTGATGCTCCTTTCAAAAATTCCTACCTTGTAAAAATTATGTACTGTTGCTACTAGCTCTGAACTAATAACAGCATTGACTAAAGACTGAAGAATGACATGGAAAAACCATCTAGCCCTGGTGCTTTGTCACTTGCACATGCTTTTATGCTCTCCGGTATTTCCAGTTGCTCAAAAGGTGCCATCAGCAGGTTATTTTCCTCTTCTCCAATCACGGGACCATATCTCATATCTAGATGTTGTCTCCAATTTTCTGACAGAGTATAGCTTCTCATAATAGGCTACTATCTCCTTTTGCATCTCTTCTGGTTTGGTCAAAATCTCGCTCTCACTTCCAGCTTGGAAATTGTGTTTATTCTCCTGTGTGCATTAGCAGTTCTGTGAAAGAAATCAGTGTTTCTATCCCCTTGCTTTAACCAAACTGTCATGAACCTCTGCCTCCATTCAATCACTTCCCTTTTAGCAATGTCTTCAAACTCCATGTTAAGTGCCAGTCTAGAGGTTATTTCTTCTTCCTCTAGTGCTCTGTGATCCTATATCTCCTCTAAGTCAACTAGTTGCCTCAAGACATTTTGTTTCCAAATTGCCGAGAATGGGTAACTCATTGTAAATAACAAACATGAAGGTGTTCTTCTCAAAAAAAAGAAGTGAAGGTATAATAAAGATGAAACCAAATTGTTAGCAAGACCAAGCTGTAGATCCAAATACGGTTTCCCCTCGTAGATAGTACCATAACTCAAGTGTGAGGTGCAAATAATCTCATAATCACTACAGATAAAATTGACCCAATTATTTTTAGAAATCTAAACCTACTCTCAATAATAGACTAGAAAACAAATAGTGTGAGTAAAAATTATGATGCAAAAGAACTTCGCAAAGAAAATGAAGAGATTATGGCGTAAATTTAAAAAATAGTATATGGTGCAATTGAAAAAGAGAGCGGATACTAAATGCAAGGGACTAAAGTTCAAAACTATATTTTAAGTCCCAAAAGAATTCCCATTTTAAGCAATTCATAGTTCTCCCCCAACTATTAAGAGATCAATAAAAACTGAAGGAACAACAGCTAGGTTCAAGTTTCCTATCTCCAAAGGGACCGAGCCCCTAAAGATCACACCCTATCACTACATATCCTGCTACTGCCGCCAAAACCCAGGAAATTACAGTGAATGGAACTTGCTTACAAGTGTACTACTTACTTATCCATCAGCAAAACCAATTACTAGTTTTGAAGTCAAGACTTGATTCACTATAATATCTCAACAACAGACAAATAAATTTAAGTAGTTAAACTAAAGATAGATACATAGAATATACAAAAGTAAGACAAACAATTGACACGGAGGAGTAATATTTATTATTAGAACAAAATTGGCAAGAATTGAGCGGAATGTCTAGGGTTTTTGCCTTAACACAATTTATTCAGTATTGGAATGAAATGAGTACTCGGAGAGGAGAATGAGTAATGATGCTTAAAGGGAATAGTACAGTACCAGCTGCGGCGAGTGGAACCAACTAAGAAATTGGAATGAAAGTTTCTTCGTCCTAACTGAGTCCTCACAAGCCCAAAAGTGCGGTTAACTAAAACCTTGCTCGGATCACCTCTGAAATGGGTATTTGCAAACAACTGCTTTGAGAAAACCCCATGAGAAAATTTCACATTTTGTGGCTTCCATGAGTGTGAGAAAGTAGTGTATGGGGCAGAAAAAAGTTGTTGCGGTGATGGGTGACATTGGTTTGTCTTGGAAATTAGAGAGAGGGACGTTTGTGAGGAGGGATTTGTGGTCGCATTTGAGAGATTTCTGGGTATTTTCGAGAGGAGTTTGAGTGACAGGAGTCTCTGCATAGTTCCCGTAGATGGAGAATTTTTTGAAGGTGTTGTTTATGCTTGGAGTGGCCTATTGGTCTGGTTATGTATGCTCAACATTATTCCAAAGGGTAATTGAACAGATTCCATGTTATGGCGATGGACAACAATGTTAGACCGGGAACTCACAGTTTTCGGATTGGAAGTGAAACTACTTATCATCCGAACAACTCTCTTGTTTTAAGTTTATCTTATAATAAAATAAATCATAAAAAAAAATTAATGAGTTTAAGAACAATAAAAGAAAAAGTAATATATTAATTCCTAAAAATTGAGTCTTGATAGCTAGTAAATCATCTGTTTGAAGTCACATGAGAATCGAATAACAAAGAGCTTTTACCTTAGAAATTATGCTAATACAATTTGTTATTCAAAATTTGGGAGCCCATAATACAAATAACCGGTGGGCTATTATAGGAGAAGTGTAATACCCTACTCATTTGGAATGTTTAAATTAATTTGTACATTCGGACAAAACTAACAAAGTTTAATATGATTTGAAGTGTGTTATGTATTTGAGTCGCACAATGGGAGTATGTCAAGTTTAGAAGTCAAGGAAGTTGTAAAAACAGGCGGCAAAAGTTATTGCAAATTAATTTCATAAAACTCCTAAATTTGGGTCAGATGTCTCATAGCATTCTCTCAATCTATAAAGAGCTAGAGAACTGACTATCTATCAAATCGAAGGACGAGCCTAGTTTTCAAGGCACTAAATTGTTCATCCATACAATTTTATAATAGAGAGATATTTGTGTTTTCACAAGACTATACAAGTAAGCATGTGAAGTAGGCCCCTAGCTCGGTGGAGACTTATAAAGTGTCGTCTATTTCATATAATATTTAGAAAAAATTGTCAAAAACCCATAAAAACCAAATCCTTAGGCTAGGAATTCTCCATGGATCTATGTGTTCTTAGCTCGGAAGTTTAACAAAAACTGCTCTACGTTGTGAGCTCGATATTTTTGGTATAGTTTCTTCCTGGATTGTGCGGCATAGCTCCATGAGAATAGAGACAATGAGAGTTTGTCTACCTAATGATAAATGTTTGGGGGTGTAGCAAGATAAGAACCATTTTTTTATCAGTTTATAGCTACAATAGACCCTGGATAGTAACTTAAGGCAGAAATGTGTACCGATTGTCAAATGGTTGTAGTTATTCTTATTCTTGTTTGTTAATTGAGCTTACATTATGTTGTAGTGTCATGGGGGTGCGGAAAAAAGTAAAGTTACTAATGTTTCCCTTACTAATGTTGTAGTGTCATAGGGGTGCGGAAAAAAGTAAGGTTACTAATGTTTCCCAAACTATACCCACAATTGGAACTAAAGTTGTAACATCATGAAAATTTATAAGATAAGACCCAAACCATTCTCCGTATATATAGGACTGTACCGATGATTCCTAATTGTTCATAGATGTTAAGGTCAACTATTTAATGTGGGAAGAGTTTTGGAGATGAATTAAGGTCATAATAATCCTTTAGCACAAAATTGTGTTGAAAGTTTCTTTACCGATTGAGTTTTGATATAAGTTTTACACGGTCTACTTCAAACGAGAATATTTATTAGAATATGATGAGTTATGTGTTCAACTATCCATCAAAATTAAAGCTCTTAGAGTTTTCTTTTCAACGTTGATGATTGCTCGTCAATTCGGGGTAGGAGTCAAAAGTTATGGTCATTTCAGTTTTGATTGACATTATAGAATGAGAAGTGAACCAATTGTCGTATATATAGGCCGACAAGAACCCTTTCATGCCAATGTTAATTCGATATTTTTGCTTTTTAAATGAGATGTGAACCAGTATTCATGTTTTCCAAATCAAATTACATCATCTAATCTAAATTGTTAATAGAAATCTGAACTCTTGACCATAGGGTTTTCAAGAAGAGAATTCAAGAATTTCGAGAAAAGATTTTTTTGATTGTACTTCCTCAAGTTAGGGTTCTTAATTTGTCAAGATTTATGGAACGTTTAAGGTATGTAAGATTATCATAGTGGGTAACTTAGTTCTTCATCATACCCAACATCTACAGTTTCAACCTATAAGATCAAAGTTAGGATTTTTATCCCAAAGTTTATGATTTTGAATTATCTCTCTTTCCAATTGTTGATCCTATTATTGAAATTATATTGTACTTCTTATCATTGATGATCTTCGAATTTATGGATCATACTCATTCTACCACATGGACTCTTCTTAGCTAAAGTTATTTGAAAACCTTGTCATAGTATTTCATATGTATTGTTTTCATGAGTAAAGTATATTACAAGTTCTAAAGAAGTTTTTCAAGAAAGAGTTAAATAAAATATATTTAGCTTCAAGTGCATTAATTCAAAAAAGATGTAACACCTCACAAATTCTACTCTAGGATCTGAACCATTTGTCATAAGTGTATCAGCTTGGACCGGTTGATTTCCTACTTGTTCATATGTGTTAAGCCGCATTCCTAAATTTGAGAAGTGTATCAGATGTGGTTTAGGATCATAAGAGACCTCTAGCATCAAATCAATTTCAAAGCTTCTCTACGGATTGAGTTTTTCCATGAGATCATGAAAGAGTCATCTTCAAACAATCACATCTCTTAGAATATGAAGAGATAGGTGACCTACAACTTATCTATACTACATTAAAAACATGAACTCCATAACTTGAATATTAAATTACTATAATGCCCCCAACTTAAAATAATTAATTTAGTATGTCTTCTATATACTATATATTATATTATTTACTTTTTTATTTATATTTATACTATATATATATATATATATATATATATATATATTAAAAGTTGACACCTTTTAACATTGACGGTTGTGACTTCTCCTAAGAGTTGTGATTTTTCAAAGAGTCGTAAATTTTCTGATGAGTTGTTACCTTTATGAATGGTAGTGATTTTCTGAAGGGTTGTGACTTATCAGATAAGACACAATAAATATGTTTTCATACCATCCTTTGTTGTCTATAAATAGAGGAGTTTTCCCACATTTTTAAACAATGAATTTTCTATGTTTTCTATTCTTCATCTTCTTCTAAAAACAAGGAAGATTGTTAAAATTGTTCAATTCTACAGTAACAATATCTTTTTTGGGTAAATTAGATAGATCAACAAAGAAAGATGCAACAAGGAGAATGGAATAACTCAACTGCACACAAGAAGACTATCTACATAATTCATATGTACTCATTTTTATTGCCTTGAACAAACTTTTGTATCAACTTTTACCTGACGAGAAGTTCAATAATTTTCTGTTTGCACAAACTACAAATTGGTGTTCAAGTTGTGAAAACTCTAAAACTGTGAGAGAAAAAGAATTTGCTCAAAAACTTGTTTGAATATTCCAAAATAGATTTAACAAGTACTCCTAAATTTCCAATTTATTTAGTTGAACTTTTATTTATGTTCAGTTTAAAATATAATTTTTTTAGGGCTTAAGTCATCGACGGTTCCTTAAAGTTGTCCGCATAATTCACTTAGACACCTCAACTAAGACTAGTACCTATTAAGCATTTATACCTATTCAAAAAATGTTCTTATTAGGCATTTTTTGATAATCAACAAAAAATATGAAGAGTGTGTGATACACTTGCGCTAACATGGCAAAACGGCTAATTAAAAAATAACATGTGGCACTAGGCCCCCAAAATTATAAAAAAAATTGTTTAAAATTATTTCAAACACATTTTATATCTTTTTTCTTTTAAAAAAAAAGAGATGAAATGTCAACCTATTCTACAGAACCCCACCCCTACCTAACCCCCTTTCATCTTCATCTTCTTCCCAAAACACATTCTTTCTCAAATCACAAAACCTCCCCTTTCAACTTCATCTTCTTCCCAAAACATATTCTTTCTCAAATCACAAAACCTAATTTCTTTTCAAATAACTTGAAGATTAACTTTTTTTTTTAAAGATATATTTTCATACTAAGGGTGAAGAAGAAAGAAAATTTTGCTGGCGGTTATTCATTTATACATCGATGACAAAAAGAAATTGATAGCTCAAATATTAATTCTTTCAAATTTTTGAATATCATTTATGATAAATTTAATGGGTTTATATTTGAATTTGAGTAAAAAAAATTATTCGAAAATTGTGATAAAAAAATATCGGCTAACTTTTTTAATACGTAAAAATCATTTATCTTCTTTCTTCTTCTTCATATATGTTCCATTATTTTTATGAGATTTGAAAAAAATCATACAAAAGAAAGTCTTTCTTTAAAATCTGAATCGTATGATTTCTTCATAGTTGATTTTCATTTATCTTCAGATTGGGAAGAAATAATATATTTTTTTATAAAAAAGAAAGACAAAAATTGTTGGAGCTAAATTGGAGAAAGTTTTGCAAACTAAATTTTGAAGAAGATAAGTAGTAGGGGGTGGGGTGCTCTTCTTTTTTGAAAAAATGCTTTTAAGTTAATTGTAGTGCCAAGTGTCAATAAAATAGGAAAAATGTAAAAAATATATTTAAAAAATGCTATTTTGAATCTTTTCACGCGCTTCAGGGATGTGCAAAATACATTTTTTGCCATATCAACATTTTGTGTTTAATAGGTGCATGCTTTGAACAACTTAGGTGTTCAATAGGTACAAGTCCTAGTTAAGGTGTCTAAGTAAATTATGCGGACAACTTTAAGGGGCTGTCGATGACTTACACTCTGTTTGGATCATTATTACCCATTGTATTGTATTGTATCGTTACCATACCTATCGTGTTTGTTTTGATTGTTACTTAAAATGTATTGTATTGAGTTGTTAAATTTCGTTGTTACGTAACAATGAAAAACCCCATTTTATGAAACAACCGATTTGGTGTGTTCCCGTTGTTACTTAATTCTTTTTCCAATTATATCCTTACTTAATATTTCATAATACTTTTTTACCCTTTACCATATATTATTTAATTCTAGTCAAACCTCCTACCCTAGAATAATTAAGGATATTTTAGTAAATTTATAAATTACAATACACTACGATACAATCAAACAAAACAATAAAAATGTTATTAAACAACAACAAACAATACAGTCTAGCCAAACATTGTATCTACCATATAATAGAGTACAATACGATACAGTACATTATGAAATAATGGGTAACAATGATCCAAACAGAGTTAAGTGGGGGGGGGGATATTCTTTTATTCTAACTTTTTAATGTGACATATTTAAGATCACGGAATTAAAGGGCATTTAGTTTCCTAGTATTTCTTTTGGGTTTGTTAGTGTTTTTTAGGGTTTAGGTTTTCTTAGTGTTTAGGGTTTTTGTATGGTTTAGGGTTTCTTAGGGTTTTTTATGGTTAAGGATTTAAGGTTTCTTAGGTTTAGGATATTTTAGGTTTTTTATGGGTTTTTAGGATTTAGAGTTTTTTAGGGTTTTTTAGGATCAAGGGTTTCTTAGGGTTTAGGATTTCTTTAGGGTTTTTTCGAGATTTTTAGGTTTAGGGTAGTTAAAGGTCTTTTACGATTTTTAGAGTTTAGGGTTTTAGGTTTATAGTTTTGTTAGGGCTAGGGTTTAGGGCATAGGTTTTTTTAGGGTTTTTTAGGTTTAGGTTTCTTTAGGGTTTTTGAGGTTTTAGGGTTATTTTTGGGTTTGAGGGTTTCTTAGGGTTTTAGGTTTAAGGTTTTTAGGGGTTTAAGGTTTAGGGTTTCTTAAGTTTAGGGTTTTTAAGGTTTTTTATGGTGTAGGATTTTTTAAGGTTTAAGGTATCTTAAGATTTAGTGTTTAAGGTTTCTTAGGGTTAAGGGTTTCTTGAAGTTTAGGGTTTTAGGGTTTCTTAGGGTTTAGGCCCTAACATTTGGTTTTTTTTTTAGAGTTTAGGGTTTAGGTTTTAGGCATTAATGTTTAGAGATTTTTTTAGGAATATTTAGGTTTAGGGCTTTTAAAGATTTTTTAGTGTTTCTAAGGATTTTTTTAGGTTTAAGGTTTCTTAGGGTTTAGAGCTTCACATTTTAGGTTTAGTGGTTTTTATGGGTTTTTTTAGGGTTTAGGGCGTCGGATTTTTTTAGGGTTTGATAGGTTTAGAATTTTTTAAGGTTTAGGGTTTCTTAGTGTTTAGGGTTTCTTAGGGCTTAGGGTTTAGGCCCTAAGGTTTAGGGTTAAGGGTTTAATGTTACTTAGGGTTTAGGATTTTAGGTTTAGTGTTTTTAGGGTTTAGGGTTTATTTTTTTCTAAGATTTTTTAGGGTTAGGGTTTTTAGGGATTTTATGGGTTTAGTGTTTTTCAGGGTTTAGGGCTTACGTTTTTTTTTTTTTTTACAGTTTTTAAGGGCTTAGGGCATAGTTTTTTTTAAGGTTTTTAGGTTTATGATTTTTGAAGGTTTTTAGGGTTTTTTTTTAGGTTTAGGGGTTTATGGTTTCTTGGCGAGTTTATGGATTTTTAGGGTTTAGTGTATAGGCTTTTTTGGGGTTTATGGTTTTAGGTTTAATGCTTTTAGAATTTTTTTAGGGCTTAGAGTTTTTTTAGGGTTATTTAAGTGTTTTTAGGGGTTTTAAAGATTTTAGGGGTTTAAAGGTTTTTTGGGGTTTTTAAGTTTTGAGTTTTAAAAGGTTTTTCGTGTATGAGAGTTTCTTAGGTTTAGAGTTTCTTAGGGTTTAGGGTTTATTGTAGTAGGGTTTCTTAAGGTTTAGGGGTTAAGGTAAAGGGTTTCTTAGGGCTTAGGGTTTAGGGTTTAGGTTTTTTTAGGGTTTAGGGTTTAGGTTTTTTTTAGGGTTTAACGTTTAGCATTTAAGGTTTCTTAGTATTTCTTTTAGGTTTGTTAATGTTCTTTAGGGTTTAGGGTTTTAGGTTTAAGGTTTTTTATGATTTAGGGTTTAAGGTTTTAGGTTTAGAGTTTTTTATTGTTTAGGGTTTCAGATAATTTCTTAGGTTTAGGGTTTAAAGGGTTTTTTAGGATTTAAGGTTTCTTTGATTTAGGATTAAGGGTTTCTTAGGGGGGGGGTTTTCGGGATTTTGAGGTTGTTTTGAGGTTTAGGATTTTCTTTAGCGTTTAGGACTTCTTAGGGTTTAGTGTTTCATAGGATTTGGGGTTTTTTAGGCTAATAGTTTAGGACATAGAGTTCTTTTAAGGGTTTTTAGGTTTAGGGTATTATTAGGGTTTAGGGTTTTTTTAGGGTTTAGGGTTTCTTAGGACTTAGGGCATAGGGTTTTAAGTTTAGGATTTTTTTAGTTTTTAGGGTATTTAAAGGGTTTTCAGGGTTTTTAGGTTTAGGAATTTTAAAGGTCTTTTTCGGGTTTATATGGTTTAAGTTTTCTTAAGGTTTAGGGTTTCTTAGTGTTTCATAAGGCTTGGGGATTAGGGTTTAGCCCTAAGGTTTAGGGTTTAGGGTTTCTTTGGGTATAGGGTTTAGCGTTTAGAGGTTCTTACAGTTTAGAGTTTTATGTTTTTTGTTTAAGGGTTTTTAGAGTTTAGGGTTTAGGGCTTGAGTTTTTCTAGTTTTTTTTTTAGGGTTTTGAAAGATTTTTAAGATTTTCATGGGTTTTTACGGTTTAGGGGTTCTTAGGGCTTAGGGTTCTTAGGGTTTTAGATTTTTGGGGTTTTTTAGGGTTTGGGGTTTCTTAGCATTTAGGGTTTCTTAGCGTTTAGGTTTTCTTAAGGTTTAGGGTTTAGGGTTTCTTAGGGCTTGTGGTATAGGATTTTAGGATTTCTTAGAGTTTAGGATTTTGGGTTTAGGTTTGTGGGTTTTGTCTTTAGGGTTTATGACCTAAGGTTTAGGGTTTTTTAAGTGGTTTTAGGTTTAGAGTTTTTAAGGTTTCTTAGGGTTTAGCTTTTAGGGTTTAGGGCATAAAGTTTTAGGTCTAAGGATTTCTTGAGTTTTTAGGGTGAAGGGTTTAGATCTTATAGTTCTTAAAGGGATTTTAGGGATTTTTATGGTTTTTTACGGTTTAGGGGTTGTTAGGGCTTAGGGTTTCTTTGGGTTTAAGTCTTAGGGTTTTAGATTTAGGGTCTTTTTAGGGGTTAGGGTTTATAAGGGTTCTTTTAGGGTTAGTGTTTTTAAAGGTTTTTTTAGGGTTTTGGTTTTCTTAGATTTTAGAGTTTCTTAGGGTTTAGGGTTTCTTTGTGTTTCATAAGGCTTGAGGTATAAGGTTTTGCCCTAAGGTTTAGGGTTTAGTGTTTCATAGTGTATAGGGTTTCTTAGGGTGTAGGGTTTACGGTTTCGGGTTTCTTAAGGTTTTTAGGGCTTAGGGTTTTGGGTTTAAACATTAAGATTTATGATTTAGGGTTTAGGGTTTCTTATGGTTTAGGGTTTAGGATCCTTAGGGTTTTTAAAATGTTTTTAAGGGTTTTTATTGTAATAGATGGCTATATTGAGACAAGTCTAGACTTCCGCTTTCCTTTATGAAAACTTTGGACTTGAAATACTTTTTCCTCTTTATTATTCTTTACTTATGTTATGATATGCTAAGGGGCTTACATTGTGCCTTCCGGGGTTCTATGTGCCTTTTTACGTCTAGGGGTTACCCTTGGGTCGTGATAGGTTTTTAGGGTTTGTTTAGGGTTTTAAGGGTTTTGGGTTTCTTTGCATTTAGGGTTTCTTAGGGTTTAGTTTTTCTTATGGTTTAGGTTTTAGGGTTTCTTAGGGCTTGTGGTATAGGGTTTTACAATTTGTTAGTGTTTAGGATTTTGGATTTAGGGTTTAGGGTTTATGATTAGGTTTAGAGTTTTTAAGGTTTCTTAGGAATTCTTAGTGTATGTTAGGGTTTAGTGTTTATAGTTTAGCGCGTAGGGTTTTAGGTCTAGGGATTTCTTGAGTTTTTTAGGGTTAAGGGTTTAGGGCTTAAGGTTCTTTTAGGGTTTTTTTAGGTTTAGGGTTTTAAACTGTTTTAGAGGTATATAACATGAGAAGGATACCACCTAATCATACCAAAGATCATATCAAAATCTAGCACAGAGCAAGAATGATACACATGGATTACTACTATAGACTTCCCAACTGGGGTGGAAACAAGAATGGGGTTTATCAAGAGTATCATAAATTAGATTCAAACCCGGGTAAATTTAACATATACCCAAGAATATTTGGATCCTGGATCAAATAAAACAAAAGCCATGTGTTCATAGATAAGAATAGTACATGTGATCATTACATCGGATGTCTCAGCCTCGAACCCGCCTAGGAAGGCATAAAATTGAACTTTATCCTCAGTCTAAGCGACACCTCCAACTGGTTTCGTCGCTCCGCTCACCGTACAATTTCCTCTACCCCACGGCCTCCTTGGTTATTACCTCACCCACCCTGATGTCTTTTGATATTGCCACCCCCCAGACTTCTATAACTACACTAGTCTACTACTGCATCAGGTTACCTATATGTTTAAAAGGGAATTATCTCTTAAACTGACCATAATTACCACATTTAAAGCAACCTCGATCAAAAGATGGTCTACTGACAAAAGAAGAAGAAACTATTTGTCCACTAGGAGCCTAAGACTGCTAAATTGCCCCAGAATGACCACATATAAAAGCCAGTAGGGGTGAATGAATAGAATGGATTGACTACCCCTGCTGAATTGGACCTCCAGAATAAGATCCACTAAAATTATGTATACTCTTGGATTGTTTTGTCAGCACGTTAGCCTTACAAACCTGTCTAACCCCTCTAACTTCTTCATATAATTAGTTACCATATTAAAAATCTTCCCTCCAGAAGTCATATACACCGATAAAACTTGTAACTCAATGTTCAAACCTTTCATATACAGACAAATTCTCTCCTCATCAATGCCCAAAAGTTGGGTACATAACGAGACAAAGCAAAAAACTTAGCCTCAAAAGTATCCTTATTCTCAATACCATGAAACGACAGAGGCTTCAGCTTCAGAAACTTAGAACCCATTTGGATTAGCTTAAAAACCCACTTTTTAAATTACTGCAAGTTATTTAAAAAATAAGTAATTATGCGTTTGGAAAAAATTGTTGCAGTTGAAACAAAGTTGTTGACGTGTTTGGAAAATAAGTGTTGTTAAACATCTTTTTTTTATCAAAATATTTGAAATACCCTTAAATCTGTTAACATTATAAAAAATTGATTAATTTAAGATTTTTATTTCTAAAAAAATTAAAAACAAAATTAATTTATATTTTAATTCAATTTCAATAACGTATTATTTGATTTAATTTTATATGCACAACTTATTTTAAATTGAAAAAATATATAATTTGAATAGATCACATGAAAGATTTAGGATTTATTTTTAATTACATCCATAAGTAATAATATTTACCTATCATTCACATATATTTTTTATAATCACAAATTATTTATAAGAGGAATATAAAATTATTATTTAAGTTAATTGTATATGCACAACTTTTTAAAAATTTTGAAATATATAATTTGAATAGATCACATGAAAGCTTTAAGATTTATTTTTAATTACATTCATAAGTAATATTATTTGTCTAGCATTCACATATTTCTTTATCATTACAAATTATTTATAAGAGGAATAATGAAATAAGGACAATAATATATATATATATATATATATTACCTTAAAAGCATGAACTCCTAACTTGAATGTTAAATTACTATAATATCCCTAACTTAGGTTGTGACTTTTTCGATGAATTGTGACTTTTTCGATAAGTTGTGACTTTTTTCCGAAGGGTTGTGATTTTTCGATGAGTTGTGACTTTTCCAAAGAGTTGTGACTTTTTCAATAAGTTGTGACTTTTCCAAAGAGTTGTGACTTTTTCAATAAGTTGTGACTTTTCCAAAGGGTTGTGACTTCTCAAAAGGGTCATGACTTTTCTGATAAGACACAAAAAATATTTGTTCATACTACCATTTGTTGACTATAAATAGAGGAGTTTCCTCTCAGTTTTCAACCACAATTGTTTTTAATCTTCTACTCTTCTTCTTCTTGCATTTTACATTTTTTTGTGTGATTTATTGTCGTTGAGTGAGTTCGAAGTTTAGCGAAATATGAGGTACCACTATTCTGATGAAGTGAGTTGATCTATCCTAAGAGGGTATATTCTATAACCTCGAGTACTTGAGGAAAATAATTTTGATGATATAATAATTATTTTTTTGCTTAATATATACATTAGTATGTAATGTTTCAAAAGATGTAGTCTAAATTCATTTGCTTTTTTTAACAATTTCTCTTGTGATATAGATATATGCTTCTGAATATCTTTTCCAAAATTTAGAGAATTGTCACGATTTGTTTTTTATGCTTAAGACAAATGAATGACTTTATTTATCAATGCTACTTATGTGATTTACACTCTCAGGAATTTTGCTTCAAAATAGTTATTAATATATAAACATTGCCCTTTTGTTTTACTTATTTACTATTTCTTAATATTTTAGTATTTTAGATAAAGAAAAGTTCATATACTTGTAATAACGCCTGTTGAAATTTGTATTAGTAATTTTTATTATTTATTTAATAGTTAATTTTATGAGATAAATATTTTCATTAATGCAAATATATATTTATATTTGGGTAGGTGTTTGTATTTAAATTAAAGTATTATATATGTCACAAATGTATTATCAATTTAACAAGATCTTCTAACTTCAAAATATATTATTTTAAAATGTTTCGAGTTTTTTTTAAAAAAAAATCACAAAAAATGTGAAAATATGTGAATATATAAAATATAGTTGCTCTCTTCACATGTTCATATTACATCTAAACAATTTAATGTGGAATACACATGCAAATCACATCTGGTTAGATGACAAGAAAAATACAAAGCAAATATTGTCTATAAGGTAATATTAGTGGGATAAGAGGTTTGTGTGAATAAGAAATATATATGACGATCCACATTGAACATTCACAAAAGAATCTGCAATATTATTTTTTGCTAAGCTTATTATTCAAATTTTCTCTTAAATAAGCAATGTTTTACTCGAAAAAGTAAATAAAAGGAAAAATGACTAAGTTTTCGAAAAATCGATTAAACTTATGATTTAAGAGAAATCGAATTTCCAAAAAGAACAGAGTCACCACTTAATTTTTTAGTAAAAATCAAGAAAAAACTTAAGGTTTTAAAAAGATTTAAACAGATAAAATCAATTGAAAATACAAGGGTTCGAAGTTCAATGTACATTCCGAGAAGGTGTTAGGCCTTCGGAATGCCCGCTAACTTGCGGTTGACCGGTGATTTGACTAAAAATGATTTTGACCAATTTTGAAATTTTAACTAAATAAAAGAACTCATCACAACTTTGACTAATTTTGAAATTTTAACTTAGTAAAAGAACTAATTTATTTTAACTTATTTATTTATTACTACTATTATTTTTATCATTTTATTTATCTTGAGGGGGAATGAACTAAAGGGG